>JACEEZ010005883.1:230000-240000 GCA_016584305.1 Chionoecetes opilio
CACCCCCCCACCCATTCACTCACCCATCACCCCACACCCATTACCCATCACCCCACCCATTCACTCACCCATTACCCATCACCCTACATCAAGGTTTCCTCAATTCTCGCAACCCACTTTTTTTTTCACAATTATCGCTAATAATCTGCTAAAAAAAAAGAAGAAAAAAAGTGATCGAATCATCTCATAAGTGGGCTTATGACCTTCCCCTGGTCAACCCGGTTCCAAAAATGTGCCATATGAGGTGATTGCGCCACGGGGGGCGGAACCTATACCACACACACACACACACAGACAGACAGACAGACAGACAGACAGACAGAAACACTTTCGCTTATATTATTATAGATAGATGAAAAGCTTATAAGAATCATGCATGGAATGGCTACCTAACCTTCAATCAAATTCAAATAGTGAAGCTCGGTGAGGAGGGAGGGGGAGGGGAGAGGAGGGGGAGGGAGGCAGGGAGGGTAGGAAGGGGGAGGGGGAGCATGACCACTGTTCGAATCCATTACATTTTTATGGCAATAGGCTGCGCGATATTGCCCCCGCGTGCCAGCATATCCTAACTTCATAACACAATATCTCTATACCATGCAGCGCGCCCTTACAGCTGAGGTAAAGGCATCGTTTATTCATCATTGATTTAGAGCTGGTTCCTTAATACTTTCCTTGTGATGGGGGATGAAGGGGAATCGGATGCTGAGTGGAAAGAGTCACGGCGACCAGTAACTGTCAGTTAGCGGTTAAACCTTGGGCGGTGAGGGTGGGTGGAAGGACTGGAGGCAAATGTGGATTTAAGGAGGAAGGAGAGGAAACATGTGGATGAAGGGAGGGTGGAGTGCATTCGTTGTGGATTATTCAACGTAAACCATCTAAAATCGTAATATTTTTTTATGTGTGTCGATTCAGCCAAGGAATTAGTAAGGTAAGTGATAATGTCCGTCTTATCTATAATAATATAAGCGAAAGTGTGTGTGTGTGTGTCTGTCTGTCCGCGATAGGTGCCGCCCCCCGTGGCGGAATCCCATCATATGTCACAGTTTTGGAACCAGCTTGACCAGGGGAAGGTTTTAAGCCCCCTTATGAGATGATCTGATCACTTTCTTTCTTTCTTTTTTAGCAGCCTATTAGCGAGAATTGTGCGGGGTGATGGGTGAGTGAATGGGTGTGTAGTGATGGGTAATGGGTGAGTGAATGGGTGTGTGGTGATGGGTAATGGGTGAGTGAATGGGTGGGGGGTGATGGGTAATGGGTGAGTGAATGGGTGGGGGGAATACATACATTTCAGGAAAGTTAGAAGGGGCTATCTGGAGAATCTGTGTTTGGTGGGCCGAGGTGGTGGGTAATGGGTCTATCTGGAGAGTCTGTGTTTGGTGGGCCGAAGGCCCACCAATAGCCCTCCGCAGGAGCTAGCCAAAAAGTCCGCCCGGAGGGCGGCTTTGCTTTCAGGAAAGTTAGAAGGGGCTATGATGTGAATGGGTTGGCGTTAATACATACATTTCTACATCCATGATTTCAGGAAAGTTAGAAGGGGCTATCTGGAGAGTCTGTGTTTGGTGGGCCGAAGGCCCACCAAACACAGGTGGTGGGCCGAAGGTCCACCAATAGCCCTCCGCAGGAGCTAGCCAAAAAGGCCGCCCGAAGGGTGGCTTTGCGGCTAGTAACCTTCATAAAAGTACAAAAGAACGAGGCATGTGTGAAATGTAGTGATTTATTAGATATTTGATATGTGTTGCGTGTTTCTAAATCTTGTAATAATTTATGTATTTGTCGTATTGAGGAAGTGGTGAGCTGTGTGAAATCGTTGTCTTGCCAGTTAATATTCCGCAGGAGTTAGCGGGCTCCACAGGCCTTACGACTTACTTTTTCTCTAATATTTTCGGGTCAGTATAATGGGAAGTAGTTATTCACTTGCGGTAACCAAGAATATAACACTTATTGTTATATAATAATAGCTAGGTTACGTTTCGGTTGTTTTGCCTCCACAGTGGAATTAAATAAACGTGGTTGGTTATGTGGTAATAATGTGGGCCAGGCGGAGGTGGTGCGAGACCCCTCTCGGTGGCCAAGGGTGGTGGTGGTAGTAGTGTGGTGGTGATGGTGGTGGTGGTGGTGTCTGCGGCCGCTGGAGATGCTTATAACTTGTATCGAATTACTTCCCGTCAATTAACAGACTGATGGATTGCGACTCTCATTGTATTGCCGTTGATGGAGTAAAAAATGAGGAGCTGATATAGGAGGGTAGTGAAGTGCCGTGTCAGGTGAAGGGAGTTATTTGCGGGATTAAGGTTTTCGAGGGAGGGATGGTTGCGAGGACGTGGTGGTGGTGGTGGTGGTGGTGATGATGTTGTTGGTGGTGGTGGTGGTGGTGGTGGTGATGATGGTGGTGATGGCTAATCCTCCAGTTGACACAGTTGACAGCCGCGCCGCCACACCAACACCATGGTAATTTTTATTGGCACATGATTTAGGCGGTGATGGCTAGTGAGGACAGTGATGCTAATAGTGGCACGAACAACATACGAACTAGATTTAGTTTTATTACTGCTGAAATATCTTCGTGGGGGTCTTTTTGGGTTACCAGTATAGGGGGCTTGGTTACTATCAAGTTAGGAGGTTATAATGCGGTGAAATTGCCTAGGGAAGAGTTGACAAGATTGTTAACTAAGGAGACGAAGTTGAAGAGGACCTATGAAGCGATACTAAGCGTCAAAGGTCACAAGAAGAAGAAAAAGAAGGGGTTAGGTTTAGTTTTTAAATGCCCTTTACTCTTACGTTTCGAGAGACTGTCCCTTCCTTCCTTTGTGCCTTCATAATACAGTTGACTGCAAATCGCGGGAAAGGCGGCGTCACACTAGCACTTTTTCCGTCTAGTTTTTTCAGCAACTTTCTACAAACTAACAATTTTCTGACTGCAAAGTCTGCAAGCCGTCACACACACAGAATCGTTCGCCTGCATCACCAGTCAGCTGTTCGACTGTAAACAAACATGGTTCTTTGTGGTTTGTGGTTTAACCACTTTGTGGTTAAGATTATGTTTCATTAAAACCTATAAAGTTAGGTTATGTTTCATTAAAACCTATAAGGTTCGGTTAGGTTTCATTAAAATCTGGTTAGGTTAGGTTTCATTAAAATATATAAGGTAAGGTTAGGTTGTTTTTTTTTTTTATTATTATTTTTTTTTTTTCTTTGCGCAAAATAAAACTATCTCCATTACAACACGCACCTATTGTAGGCCAAGAAAAAATAGTCTGTCTCTGAAAACGACCGCGAAACTCTTGTCCATTATTACCGACGGTTATAATTACGTGCCTTGTAATGCATTAAGTTGTAGTAGAACAATTTCTTTCATGACATCGTAAAAAAAAGTAAGCTGAAAGGCTTGTGGAGCCCGCCAACTTCTGCGGATTATGCACCCAAAAACATAGTTACCGAAATAGGAGATTTAGGTACTTATTACTTCTATTGCCGTTTCTTTAGCTGTGCTTTCCTGTGCCTGTATGTTTGTTTTTTGTGCAATGAATTTTCTAAATTCAGATAAGTGAGGTTAAGTTTTGGTTAGGTTAGGAGGCATTCATGATTCTTAACACCACTGTGTGTCAGGGTGTTTCTGGTGAGTTCAGAATGGGGTATAAAACCTTTTCCCACACTCTAGGCATTCATGGTTCTTAACACCACTGTGTGTCAGGGTGTGTCCGGTGAGGTCACTCTTTGTAGTAAATCTTTTCCCACACTCTAAACATTCATAATTCTTAACACCACTGTGTGTCAGGGTGTGTGTGGTGAGGTGACCCATTGTAGCAAATCTTTTCCCACACTCTAAACATTCATAATTCTTAACACCACTGTGTGTCAGGGTGTGTATGGTGAGGTGACCCATTGTAGCAAATCTTTTCCCACACTCTAAACATTCATAATTCTTAACACCACTGTGTGTCAGGGTGTGTGAGGTGAGGTCACTCTTTGTAGTAAATCTTTTCCCACACTCTAGGCATTCATGATTCTTAACACCACTGTGTGTCAGGGTGTTTGGTGAGCTGACTCTTTCTAGCAAATCTTGTCCCACACTCTAAACATTCATAATTCTTAACACCACTGTGTGTCAGGGTGTGTGTGGTGAGGTAACCCATTGTAGCAAATCTTTTCCCACACTCTAAACATTCATAATTCTTAACACCACTGTGTGTCAGGGTGTGTATGGTGAGGTGACCCATTGTAGCAAATCTTTTCCCACACTCTAAACATTCATAATTTTTAACACCACTGTGTGTCAGGGTGTGTATGGTGAGGTGACCCATTGTAGCAAATCTTTTCCCACACTCTAAACATTCATAATTTTTAACACCACTGTGTGTCAGGGTGTGTGGTGAGGTGACCCATTGTAACAAATCTTTTCCCACACTCTAAACATTCATAATTCTTAACACCACTGTGTGTCAGGGTGTGTATGGTGAGGTCACTCTTTCTAGTAAATCTTTTCCCACACTCTAAACATTCATAATTCTTAACACCACTGTGTGTCAGGGTGTGTATGGTGAGGTCATTCTTTCTAGTAAATCTTTTCCCACACTCTAAACATTCATAATTCTTAACACCACTGTGTGTCAGGGTGTGTGTGGTGAGGTCACTCTTTGTAGTAAATCTTTTCCCACACTCTAGGCATTCTTGATTCTTAACACCACTGTGTGTCAGGGTGTGTTCGGTGAGTTGACTCTTTGTAGTAAATCTTTTCCCACACTCTAAATATTCATAATTCTTAACACCACTGTGTGTCAGGGTGTGTCTGGTGAGTTCAGAACGGGTATAAAACCTTTTCCCACACTCTAGGCATTCATGGTTCTTAACACCACTGTATGTCAGGGTGTGTCTGGTGAGGTCACTCTTCGTAGTAAATCTTTTCCCACACTCTAAACATTCATAATTCTCAACACCACTGTGTGTCAGGGTGTGTGTGGTGAGGTGACCCATTGTAGCAAATCTTTTCCCACACTCTAAACATTCATAATTCTTAACGCCACTGTGTGTCAGGGTGTGTATGGTGAGGTCACTCTTTCTAGTAAATCTTTTCCCACACTCTAAACATTCATAATTCTTAACACCACTGTGTGTCAGGGTGTGTGTGGTGAGGTCACTCTTTGTAGTAAATCTTTTCCCACACTCTAAACATTCATAATTCTTAACACCACTGTGTGTCAGGGTGTGTGAGGTGAGGTCACTCTTTGTAGTAAATCTTTTCCCACACTCTAGGCATTCATAATTCTTAACACCACTGTGTGTCAGGGTGTGTGTGGTGAGGTCACTCTTTGTAGTAAATCTTTTCCCACACTCTAAACATTCATAATTCTTAACACCACTGTGTGTCAGGGTGTGAGGTGAGGTCACTCTTTGTAGTAAATCTTTTCCCACACTCTAGGCATTCATTATTCTTAACACCACTGTGTGTCAGGGTGTGTTTGGTGAGCTGACTCTTTCTAGCAAATCTTGTCCCACACTCTAAACATTCATAATTCTTAACACCACTGTGTGTCAGGGTGTGTTCGGTGAGTTGACACTTTGTAGTAAATCTTTTCAATCGAGTCATGCGAGAGACTGTTGGCTGTTATATAGAACCGGCTTTTAAATGTATCTACATGTACAATAGTCACTTGAATATTTTTAATACTTTTAAACGTATTGAATTATAATTTGCAAAAACTCACTGATTTATATGGAATATCTTTAAAGTAATCACTATGGATTTTGATTTGACTAAGAAAATTGACTTCAACTTTCCATACAAAGACGATCACGAGCGACTGACTCAGACTGACTGATTCAGACGGACTAACTAGTCAGAGCGAGAAAAATCTAGTCAGAGAGAGAAAAAACCAACGGAGATCGACTAACTAGACGGAAAAAGTGCTAGTGTGACGCCGCCGAAAAATTACCAGAGATTTTACTGATTGTGAATTTTATTTTTTATTTTGGATTTTGAGTATGCATCTTTTTGGAATAATTATTTCAATCTTTTCCCTCCCATGTCAAGGATTTCCCAAACATATTTCCAGTTATCTGTGTAACGTTAGTGAGTGGAAAGAAGGGGAAAAAGGCTCCCTCACTCACCCCTAAAATCTGTGGCACCCGCGGGAATGCAGGGATTTAGGGCAGGGGACAGGAATGCATTTTTGTCATTTACTTTATAAAGACATTCAAAATATCATTAAATAAATCAAAGTTGAATATCATACTCAAAATATCATCAAAGAAATCAAAGTTGAATATCACACTCAAAATATTATCAAAGAAATCAAAGTTGAATAATATCAGTCAAAATGTCATCAAATAAATCAAAGTTGAATATCACAGACAAAATATCATCAAATATATCAAATTTGAATATCATACTTAAAATGTCATCAAATTTATCAAAGTTGAAATATTATACTCAAAATATCATCAAATAAAATTTCAAAGTTGAATATCATGGCGCCAAATTTTCCATGCTCCGTGTTCTCCGTTTTTGACAGTACATAGTAGTTCGGTGTCGCCCCTCAGCTGTTATTAGTGAGAGTTTCATACACTCGGACATTGTTTTTCTCTTATCAAATCATCATATGATTTGATTTTTACTGGTTGTGTATTACATTTTTCTTTAGATTCTTGAGCATGCATCTATTTAGGATAATTATTTCAATATTTTCCCTCCCGTGTCAATAGATTTCCCAAACTTATTTCCAGTTATCAAAGTTGTCAAGTCATCACATGATTAGAGATACTTAGAAATATACCTTTACGTATGATATTCAGTGGTGTTCAATGTTCATAGTACCAAATACGTAATGGTAGAACATCGCCTCTCTCTATGAAACACCCGAATTTCTGTTTGACTAACCATTCAATTAAAAATAATAATGATAAAATAATTTGGTTCCACCCGAAGGCAAAGGATCATCATGAGATAAACTTGTTTGATTGCCATTTTAGTTTTAATTCCTGGTTTTGAAAGTTTGTTGTCAAAAGAAAGTCAAGTCTATGCTTTCTAACATAGACATGCTCATCTGTTTGACTGCCTTGTACAATGCTGTCATTATGCTCCTTAAAACTCACGATTCCCTGCTCTTGTTTCACCCTTCTTTACCTCCTTACCCCTTCTCCCCTTGCACCCATATTTCACCTCCCTTTTTCCTCCCCCTTACACTCTCTCTCTCTCTCTCTCTCTCTCTCTCTCTCTCTCTCTCTCTCTCTCTCTCTCTCTCTCTCTCTCTCTCTCTCTCTCTCTCTCTCTCTCTCTCTCTCTCTCTCTCTCTCTCTCTCTCTTTTATCATGTCTTTTTCGGCAGCGAATGAGAATCCTACAAAGAATTACCAAACCCTTGAATTTATGTGGTCATTTTGTGTGATAAATTCTCGTAGTCTCGCAGCCTAAGTAAAATAGAATAGCGAACACAGGTCTACATCCCCTGCACTTCCCCCCTAACATTTTATATTTTCCCTCCCTATCTTTATTCCCTATACCCCTTTTTTCCTTTCTCTCTCTCTCTCTCTCTCTCTCTCTCTCTCTCTCTCTCTCTCTCTCTCTCTCTCTCTCTCTCTCTCTCTCTCTCTCTCTCTCTCTCTCTCTCTCTCTCTCTCTCTCTCTCTCTCTCTCTCTCTCTCTCTCGCTCTCTTTCCTCAACTTTTCCTCCCTCTCCTTGCCTTTCCTCCACACTCCATTTAATCCTCCTCCATTCCTTCCTCCACTTTCCTCCCATTTCTTCCACACGCCACCGACCTGCAGTTTCCATCCCTTCGCTCGCCACTTAAAACTGTTTTCCCTCCTACATTTATCCTGCCATTTCCTTCCTTCCCTCTTGCCTTCATTTACCAGCTACAAATTTTCTCGCCTTCCATCTTCCCCTTAGACTTATACCGTATTGCTCCCTCGCTCGGACGAACCCTTTAAATTCTCTCCCTTTCTCCCTTCCTCTCTTCACCCCTAATGTCCTTCCTCTCTCCCTTTACTCCTTCCTTTCCTTCCTCTCTTCGTCTCTCCTTCCCTTCTCTTCCCTTCCCTTCATCTCTCCTTCCCCTCCGTCTCTTCATTCAACCTTCTTTAACCTACCTCCTCAGCAGAGAGAGAGAGAGAGAGAGAGAGAGAGAGAGAGAGAGAGAGAGAGAGAGAGAGAGAGACAGAGACATTACAAGTGACAATAAGAAGACCCTTTTGAACTCGCCACCCACGTCACATCCACCCACAGGCTCAATACTACACCATCTCACACCCACATCACCGCTTCTCCTCCTCCTCCTCCTTCCACCTCTCCCTCTCCACTATCTAATTTGCCAGTCTCAGTAGTCCGCGAGGAAAACATACAGAGCAGAGTTGACATACAGAGAGAGAGAGAGAGAGAGAGAGAGAAGAGAGAGAGAGCGTTTTTCGTCTGCCGTTTTTTCTCACTTTACGTATCAGGTCTCCTCCTCCTGCCTCTCCTTCTCCTCCTCCTTCTTCTCCTCCATATTGACTACCTTCAGTCCAATGAAATATTCTTGAGACGGCATCAAACGAACGCGTATAGAAGGAAGAGGAGGAGGAGGACTATGGAGAGGGAGAGGGAGAAAACGAGGAAGAAGAGGATTAGGACAGTACACGCTGCAAAGTTAAGACTACTACTACTTTACCTCAATCTTATTATTTTAGCCTCCTTTCTCGTACTCCTCCCGCTCTTCCTTTTCCTCCTCCTCCTCCTCCTGCCTCTCTTTCTACTCCTTGTGCCATCCTGCTTGTATCTCAGGCGTAATGGCGTCCGCTGCCGTTGTGGCGGGACGAGGAGGCATGTCAGGTGGGAATGGAACGTGGGGCACGCTGCCAGCCGGTATATGCCAGCCAGTAGTCAGGTTCACCGTGTCATGCCGTGGGAATTGCGTGCCAAAAGCGATTTTATTGTTTAAATGCCATCTATAGGGCGTTAATAAACAGAAAAACTTGGGTGACAATTTTACTTTTGGAAATTTGGGTTTTTGTGGGGGCTTAAACGGGGGGGGGGGGGGGGGTACTGTCATTTCGCAGTCTATCGCCCGAAATGAAAGCATTAATATTGTTATAACTATTTGTATCTCTTAAAATATTAATCGGAAAATTATGAAAAAAATCATGTGTCTTCCTCATATCATTATTCATTTATGTACCAAATATTTAGTTGATATCTGGAATAATTATTGATGTATTAACAAATATGTTATTTGTACATGCAGAGTCTGTGAACCAAGATATCCGCCGTCTCTGAACTAGGTTAAGATTTTGTCCATTGCAGCACCTTTGATTGTCTCCTACTATAAAACAATTCTAACTAAAGATATGTACAATAAATGAATGCTAGGCCTAATCGATGATAGTAACGTAGCACTATTTTATGAAGTATGTTCTTTCCAGATAAGTATCCAATGCAGAAATAAGTCATCCGTGACTAGAAGATTTTAACAACCTCAGCACCAGTTAGTGTCAGGAATTGTTTTTCTTTTGCTACATTATTTAGGCATATACTATGATATTTACACGATATGATTGTGTATGTTTATATATATAAGAAAAAAACGACAAATGTATGATAAAACATGTAATATTCATGACATGACTTCATAGCACTGATACAAATAAAGGAAATAAAAATATACTTTTCTGTAATCATCACACATTCATAGCACCTTTTACCACCAGTAATTACTCCACTCAACATCTAGATGAATACTAACAATAGACTAAATGAATGTAAAATCTTAAATGAATCTTATGGGGTCATTTGCTGATCTTAATACATTGGCTAACTGATTGGCTACCTGTCATCTTCGTCACAAATACTGTAATCTTTCACGTTTCCACAGTCGGTGCATTTGCATAATGCTGTGCAGTGTGCATGGCAGGCGATTTTTATGGCATGAACAGTTAACTTTCTCTTTGCACGCACCTTTGCATCCACACCTAACTAGTTCAAGTACTGCACGTGGTGCTGGCTTTTCGAGACATTGTACTGGTATAAGGTTTT
>JACEEZ010005883.1:245000-264880 GCA_016584305.1 Chionoecetes opilio
ATGTAGTGTATAGTAAATGGTGCACTAGTGTTGGTGGAGTGATGTAGTGATGCAAGTGGATGTTTGAGTGTGTTGTTGTAGGAGTGTTTTGTGGTGAAGGATGTGATGGTGTTTGATGGTGGGTATGCTGATGATATAATTTTGATGACACGAGGTAGGCATTAGTGGTCAGGTGTCAATGGGGAGATGATGGCTTGGAGGTGATGGCAAGGTGGGTGGCGTTGTGTCGTTGGCGCCGGAGGGGATGGCAAGGTGAGTGGCGTTGTGTGTCGTTGGCGCCGGAAGGGATGGCAAGGTGGATGGCGTTGTGTCGTTGGCGCCGGAGGGGATGGCAAGGTGAGTGGCGTTGTGTCGTTGGCGCCGGAGGGGATGCAAGGGTGGTGGGCGTTTTTGTTGTTATGAGCCCGGAGGGGATGGCAAGGTGATGGCGTTGTGTTGTGGCGACGGAGGTGATGGCAAGGTGAGTGGCGTTGTGGTGTTGAGCCGGAGGAAGATGGCAAGGGGAGCGTTTTGTGTTGACGCCGGAGGGGATGGCAAGGGGGTGCGTTTGTGTTGTGGCGCCGGAGGGATGGCCAGTGGGATGGCGTTGTGTTGTTGACGCCGGAGGGGGATGGCAAGGGTGTCTGGATGGCGTTTGTGTTGTTGGCGCCGGAGGGGATGGCAAGGTGGGTGGCGTTGTGTTGTTGGCGCCGGAGGGGATGGCAAGGTGGATGGCGTTGTGTTGTTGGCGCCGGAGGGGATGGCAAGGTGGGTAGCGTTGTGTTGTTGGCGCCGGCGGGATGAAGGTGGGTAGGCTTGTGTTGTTGGCGCCGGAGGGGGATTGCAAGGTGCGGAGCGTATAAGCGTTAGCGTTGTGTTGTTGGCGCCGGAGGGGATGGCAGGTGGGGTGGCGTTATGTTGTTGGGCGTGGCGGGGGCTGGGTGGGAGGGGGAGCTGAGTCACGCCCTTAGTCTGGCATCTGGTGCCCGTTTGGCTACAGATGGTTCGTCAAGGAGGGGTGATATTTGGGGGGGGAGGTAGATGAGTCGATGTGGGTGTAGGGTCGGTCATGGGTAGTCTGTAGATGTGTAGACGCGGCAACGGGCGGCACTCACGCATTGCTCAGATATGCTGGAACACTCAGAAAGGAAAGAAAAAAAATGTAAAGTAATTCGTACATATACAGAAACTACCTCGTCTAAGTCTCCCGGTGTCTTGTAGCTTCCTTATGTTCTTATGTTCTTATGTACGTATATCGACCTAGAAACAGAGTAAATATTGATTACAAAATTATTCTATGACTACTTTTCCGGGGGGGTTCAAAAAGTTAATTGACGTACAGTGTGTGTTCGAAACTGAGGTCACAGAATACCTACTTTTATGTCTTGACTCCTCTTACTGGCACACGTTCACTTATGTTGCGTCCCTCCCTCACCCCCTGCAACGCAAACCTGCTGAGCCATCAACCGGCAGCGGCCTCGTTTTAATGAGTGGCGAGGCGTGACGGGCCGCCAAGGGTTGAGATGTGCTGCCACTTAGAGAGGGAGAGAACACGGTTAATCGTCGGCTATCATCACTGGTACAGACGTGAAGGATATACTAAGCGACGTTTAGGAGTGTCAGTTTCCTCCCTCCCCCCAATAATCCCTCTCCCTCCCCCAATAACCCCCTCTCCCCCCCAATAACCCTTTACCTCCCTCAATAACCCACAACTTCCCCCCAACCCCCCTCCCTCCAATAACCCCTCTCCTTCCCCCAACTAACCCCCTCCTTCCTCCCCCTACTAACCCCTCCACCCCTCTCCCTCTCCTCAATAACCCCCTCCCTCACCCCAATAACCCCCTCCCTCACCCCAATAACCCCCCTCCCCCCAAAACCCCTCCTTCCCCAACCAAGTCCATTTTACACGTCACTGGAAAATTGCGAAATATAACAATTGAGTCCAAGGATATTCTTAGCGACGTTAAAGGAAGGCTGTGGTGTTGCGGCGTCATAATTTCTATATTCAATCAATAAAGGAATAATATCTTTGTAAGCTCTTCAATTTTACGTTAATATTGTATTGTCCTAACCAGAAAATTTCAAGAAAGTCAAATAACAAGGAAAAAGTGACTGAAGAAACTAAATCAGGGTTCCCAATAACTTGTGGGTCGAAATTCCTGTCCCCAGGGAGGCGTGAAGGGTTGGCTGAAGGGGTCGAAAAGCCTTGGAAAAATTTGATAATCTTGATAAAGGGATTGAGTACATGGGAACATTACCAACACTTTTATTTCGCTGCCATGCCAATGTCCTATAGAGCACACAACATAAATGCTGTCATTGTAGTACCAAAATGCCGTCGGAGTAGACTATAATTTTGGCTCGCTCTTTATGATGTACAACGGTTGATTTTTACTTCTTCACGCCCAGATCTTTTCTTTCATATATACATAAATCGTCTGTTGTTAGCTATAAAATTTCGAAATATAACTTAATATACCAAATTGGCTAGTGGACAAGGATACTAAGCAGGTCATATCTATAAAACATTGCTTATATTAATTAAAATCGTCTAATGGTACCCAAATTACAATGGAAATCACGTTCTGGGCCTTAAGGAGTTAATACTTATCATTGTTCGCGTCTACTGATCAGGTAATGGTGAATGTGTGAGTTGGCCCAAGGAATCCCCTGCCCTCTGTATGTCAATGTGGGGGTATATAAGCTTCAGACACCCTCAGGCAAGTTATATAAATTTCTGCCATGTATAATTAGTCATATCATGTGATTTCTAATTGGTATAGTTTTATGAAGTTATATCACACACGATTTTCCCGTGTTAACCATGATGTAACGTTGTATATCAGAATTAAACTAGTACGGGAAAATTTGCAGAAAACGGATCATTTAAGGTATGTGTTTGTTTTCTTCTCATTTCTTCCCGTCACAAAAAAATTGAAAATTTGTAAAGCTTAAATTGCTGATGGCGAGGGGATGGGGGTTGATCATGGAGGCATTAAAAATATAATAATTAATGAATACCTCCCTTTAACCCCTTCACGCCCAGATGTCCTTTGCTATGAAAAATTGTCTGTTGTTAGCCATACAATTACGAAAAGTAACTTAATATACCAAATTAGTTAGTCGACAAGGATACTAAACAGGTCATATCGATAAAATATTGCTTATATTCACTAAAAATCGTTAATGGTATCCAAATTACAATGGAAAATACGTTCTGGGTCTCAAGGGGTTAATACCTCCATGGAGTTGATGCAGGCTGTTGAGGATTGCTTGGCGCCGGCGTGCAGGTGTGACGGGCTGGATTCAGGTGGGCGGAAGAAGACCTCACTTGCTGATTTCTCTCGCTTGTTTGTAGAGGAGGAGCATAATTGGCCTGGAACATTAGTTTTTCTTTCATTTAGCGGAGCGTGGCGTCCCCATTAAGATGATGGTTAATAGTAATAATAATGGTAACAATAGTAATAGTTATAGTAATAATGATGATAATGCTAATAATGATAGCAATATGGTATTTAAATGTAAGGGGTTGTCCATCTTCTTAATTTTGAAACAAGACTGAGCACAATGTGAATCAAAGTATTAAGCACTGCACTTCTACGCGAGTTCCGCATCCCAGCCGAGTGTTCCGTCATGCATGGGTGTCGCGTCTCCCGGTGCTGCTGTGATGCCAACGGGGAAGAACATAACACTTGTATGAAAATATAACTCTTCCTTGCTGATGATTACTTTATTTCACTATCACATAATATTAGACGAAAAAAACCGCATGGCAGAATATGTCAAGAGGTGTACAATTTTAATGATGTCAAATAAATGTGTAATTGTACGAACTCACGTGAGACACTATGTATACGCGCAGAGAGAGGAAATGGTTCTTAATTCCCTCGGCTGCCAGTAGAAGTACGGAAGCTTGAGGAAGTGTAATAAGTACATATTTACGAAGGCATGGTGATGCAAGTACCATATTCAGTAGAAAGGCAATTAAGTGTTAGCCACGTCATGAGCAGCAGCGGCGTGGCAGGGAGGTGTGTCGGGCAGGTGCGGCGGGAGTCACGGCCTTATAAAGTGTGCATCACGCCAACCACCGCCACAGCCCCGCCGAGACGCGACCAAGAAACATCCTCCAAGGTAATGGTATTGCAGTCTTCCTCTGACTTCTTTGAACAATAAAATTTTGCCTTAGTAATGACTATATGGAAAAAATGATGTACAAATCAGATATAATGTGGATAATTGTTGTCGCATTACAATCCATGGCACAGCAATATAGACATAGGTTTGCATGATTCTCCATAGATATAATGTTCTTTTTTACGTTTTTGTATTGGATGTTTGCAGTCAAGATGATGAGCCGCTGCGTGAGTGTGGCGGCGATGGTGGTGGTGGTGATGGTCGGCCGCGTGAGCCCGAGCCAGCTTCAAGAGCAAGGTCGCTGCGCCCCAACGTGAAATACGTCCCGTACTACAAGACTAGTCAAACAAGGGTGAGTGTTTGGGTCTCCTTTTAATAATGTATAGGTGTTGGCATGTACAGGTGGGTTATGCTGGGGAGGACCGCTACGGGACTCCCCAATGGCTTCATGGGAGGTGCCTCCGGTGCCTCCGCCGGCCCTAACAGCTCTGAAACATAAGAACATAATATATAAAGATAGCTACAAGAGGCCGTGAGACTACGGGGTAGTTCGTGTGTCTCGCGCTCCTTCAGTTGCCCCGAAGTACGTGTTTGAATAGAGGACAAGTAGCATTATTACTCTCCTTGATTCACTTGATAGGAGAGTGTGGTTCAATGTCGCCTTAGCTGCACAGTGTGTGTCGTTACCTGTCCCCTCATTGATGCAGTTTCATGCAGGGCCGGTTGTACCACACGGTGTACAAGGAGAAGGTGGTGCCCTCCACCATTCTTACCACACCAAGTACGAGACGGAGTACCAGCCCAAGTTTTCAAAAAAACCACAACAAGTACGTGCCCCAAGTACGTCACCAAAGTCCGTTACAACCACAAGCTGTGGGAGTACGGACCAAAAATATGACGTGGAGTACAGACCCAGTACAAGACCCAGTACGTGCCAAGTACCACACGGTGTACCAAGACCGGAGACCGCCTACAAGACGGTCTGCCATAAAAACCCGTACAACTCTTACTGAAGGGCAAGGCGGGGAGGCTCCTGAAGGCCCGGCTGCCGCCAACGCAACACTCTCCCGCAAAACTGGCCAGTCATTGTTTTGATGTTTATGTTTACCAACATAAATACAAATGTGAAAACCGACAGTGGTTGTTAATGTTTTTCCTTTCATGTGACGTGTGTGTGTCGTGGGGGGGGGGGGGTGAGGAGCCGCTTATGAGGTGATGTGGTGAACGTAGTTAGTTTTCGTATCTTCTCATTGTTTCTTAATGTGTCTAATATTCAAAGGGACTATTGCTTGATTTACCGTGATGCTTTCTTCCTCTTCTCTTCTCACATATCGGTGTTGAATATAATGTGTGTAAAATATAATGTGTTGTTCATATGACAAGAAATCGGAAAGCATGTTTAAAGAGGCAGTAAATCGAGGACATGTCCCACGATGAAAGGGAAAGTATTGTTCCAGTTCTTGCCCAGCGACCAGAAGTGTATGGGGTAGGAGTAGGCAAAAAACCTCTTGACTGCAAAGTGTGAGGAAACCCTGATGTGTGCGACTGGCGATGCATTATTAGCGAGGATGCGGCAAGTGTGATCGCGAGGGGTGGCGAAGAACCTACAGAGAAAAGCTTAAATGTGGATAGTGACGGAAAAAAATTACTTAACCAAAAAAACTTTGATGTAAGTTAGGTGTGCCAAAATATTATGTATGTATGACTTATTATACAAGGTATGGGTCCTGTATTGTTGTATCGTTTCACAATAATCGAAATTGATGAAACACTGCACTTAAAAAAACTTCAGAGAGTGCGATTCTTGTTTCTAGTCCAGCAGGAAACACTTGAAAAGATTTTCATTGACGAGGCCCCCCCCCCGATGCTATGATAATTCCAATGATGGTGTAATCTGCGTGGTGCCCCCATCAAAGTATACATGATTTCAACGGAAGATTTTGTTTCTAAGATAAAAAGTATTGCAGCGTATAAAAAAGTTGGTCACTACGTAAGATGATGGAAATGCTAAAAAAAATGTAATTGATATTCAAATCACTCGTCCCCCAAAAAAAATGAATAAGAGGATAATAGAAAGCATGATAAAAAGCATAAATAGCACGATGAAAGATGATAGATATAAAGATGATACATAATTAATAAGGAGGAAAGCATGAAGGGAAGGGAATCAGAAGGCGAGAAAAAGCGTGGTTGTGAGCATAATGTTTGAGGGAGTGTTGATGAGGCGCGGCTGAAGAACGGAAGGACGACACCATCCAATGAGGACAGTATAAAAATAAGCCAGTATAGCCAGCGGGAAGATTAGGGTTTTCATCGTTACTGTCGCTTAAAGAATTATGTGCTCATAAGAACATAAGAACATAAGAAAGTAAGGAAGCTGCAAGAGGCCGCGAGACCTAAACGTGGTAGTTCCTGTTACTTAACACTACCTACCTCCACCTTGCATCCTCATCCAAGAAATGATTTAGCCTCATTTTAAAAGCTCCCTATTGACTCCGCACTAACTACCTGGCGGACTGAGTCCATTCTACTCATTACCACCCTATTTGTGGACCATGTTTGCCTATTTCCTTTTTTAAATCTACGCTTTTCCAGCTTGAATCCGTTGCTCCTTGTTCTTCGTATGCTCGTATACGTAGCCGAGTGTGATAACAAGGCATTATTCTCCATTGCGTTCAAGATGGCAGAATCATTTCGTCGGATTCGAGTAAGGAGCATGATAGTGTGATTGTGGTGGTGTTTTAAATTCTGTGAGGGCTCGATTGGTCCCCGTACTGTGATACCTGTTTGGCCACTGAGAATCGAGGGCAGGTGGGGGATGGTGTAATGTTTCATGTAGTCTGTCCTATTCTTCGTGCCACAGAAGAGGTGTGAATGCCTTGTGGAAGGACTCAAGACGCGATAGCACTTGGGATCTCTGGGGGCATGGGTGTTGGTGAACAGAGGGTCAGCTGTGTAGTACCTGAGTAAGGGAGAAGGGGCACCATCTTAAATTTGTGGGTGAGAGAGAAACTACACAAGATATATACAAAAATTATAACAAGTAGAATCGTAACACGTAAGAATGATCAGAAGTGTTTAGAAACGAGCTTCATTTAAGTACCAACATGAGAACAAAGAGAGAAAAAGATAGAAAAGAATCCGATAAACAAAAACGGATGTAGGTATTTAGTTTACCTTCACCATTTTTATAGGATTAGGAGCGGAACCTTAAGATGAGTGTGGAGGATAGCATGCGGTCAGCCCGCGATAGTAGATGGAGAGGAGATTGGCACAAAGGACGCTCAACAGGCTGACAAGGGAAACGGCAGGACATAGTTGGGTGTGCGGAAGGCTGTGGACATTAGGAAATAAGGAAAATAAGAAAATAAGGAAGTTACAAAGGCCGCCGGACCTCACGTGGTGTTCCTGATGCATAACACTTACATACATCCACCTTTCATCCCCCATCCATGAAAGTATATAGCCTCTTTTAAAGGCACCCTATTGACTCCGCACTAAACTACGTACCTGACGACTAATCCAGTCCAATCATTTACCAAACCCTATTTGTGAACCGGAACCCAGGAAGTGGCGGGCAGCAGGCGCCAAGACGTGAGAGGCGCGTGACTGTGTTTGCTGATGATTTGTCTTTTTTCCAACTACCGCCGTTCACTTATCAACAACGATGTGATATGATTATAATGCATCATGAATTAAAATCCCATGCGCATACGTGTATATGGACTGTCTATAGGCAATGTTTTCTTCATTGTTTGGTAAAAAAGGAATTTAGTGGCAATCGTTCAAATATTTGTGGAAGTTAGGACTCAGAGTCACCTAATAATGGAAAGGCGAGTGTTTATGGGCGTGCAAGCAGCAGCGGCGTGAAGGCGGGGGTGTGTCGGGCAGGTTCTTGCAGCGGGAGTCACGGCCTTATAAAGTGTGCCCTACGCCAACCACCGCCAAGCACCGCGAGACTCACTCAAGAACATCCCCCAGGTAACAGAACGGTATTGTATTGGTTAGAAAATGTACACTGCTGGTATAGGCGTCATTTAGGGATGAGGGAAAAAAAAGATGTCTTAAAAAAGCTTATACTAGTTATGGCAGATAAACACTTAAGGCCGTTAAGGTATTTGTTATTATATAGCTGAAGAGGTCTCCTTATGGTTTATATGTAATTTTCGTCTAAATGGAAAAGGGTCGTTCTGGATCTCAGTGGTGCGTACAGTATGGATGGTGATGGTGGCGGTGGTGGTGCTGGCGGCGTAGTGACGGCCGAGGACCGTGGTTCTCTGAAGAAGCGCCAACAGGCGATGCCGCCATCACGTCAGGGTCACGTGCGCCACTACAAGACGGTACTCAAGAAGGTTAGCGGGATTCCAAAACCAAAACACCAGGTTATCTGTGGCACAGCTTCATTTTTGTTTTGATTGTTTACGCAGCTAACGCGGAGATTTAAAAATGAAAGCAAAATAAAAATAATGTAGGAACATTACCACCAGCGTTAACCCCTGAGTTCACAGCCTCATAAAAACGTGTTTTTGGGGTCATTATAATGAATGCCCAAATCCTGTTCATATGTGATGGAGAACATCGAGTCTCCTTCTCCTCACATCCTATTCCGTCCAAAGGCTTCGTCACGCATAGTGAAGAAGGGGCTCACTGTATCACGGTGTGATGTTGCCTTATAGGTAGTGTGCTGTTCTTGGCTGTCTGGGGACTTTATAGGACTCTTAGCATTGCCTTAACGTCCCTCTTAGGTCTAGTATTGACTCTTCCCTCCAGAGGCTAAATGTGTCCTTGCTCCCACAGGTGCCATCTATAAAGACACACTACAACGAGCAGTATGTTCCTGCCCCAATTTACCACACGGAGTACGTCCCCAAGTACCAGCCGCAGACCAAACCGAGTACGTGCCCGAGTAACGTCACCACCACGCTGTACACAAGAAGGTCGTTTACGTCACAAAACTGGGTGAAGTACCAGACCAAAGTACCACACCGCGTATGCGCCGCCAGTATACACGGTCACCAGACGCAGGAGACTTACGAGAGGACGGAGTGCCCCAAGTCCCCGTACACCTCCTACTGAGGGCGCGGCGTGCGGTGGCGGGGCGGTCCTTGTGCAGGCTCTCACGTGAGGTCTTTCACGAGACTTCACTGGTCACCTCCTCACCCACTTTCCTCTCTTTCGGCCAGTTATGTTTTGTCTTTTTATGTTACCCAATAAATACTTTCATGAAAACCTGGATTTTCTAGCTCCTATTTTCTGAATCTTGTGATGTCAGGGTTGTGATTGCTCAGCCAATCGTTGCTTTCGGGGATTACAATATGAAGCACGATTCTCTCTTACACGAAACAGCCACTTAAACTTGTCTCCTTATCTACGAAAATATCAGCTTATTAGGGTGCTAAATATAAATGAGTAAGATTCGCAGCTAGTACGCAAAAGCTGTCTGCGGAATTAGAGAAATGGAAGCATGAACGTTTTGAAGGAATTGAACTGGATCTTTTCCTTCATTTTTTGGGAGGGTCAAAAAGCAAAAAAAATGGTTGGAATGTGGCTCTGGAGCATGCTAGCTAGGTAAGAAAAACGAGATCGGAAGGAGTGAGCATCTTCAATTTTTTTTTTTTACTTGCTGGTCACACTATTCACACAAACTCCAGCAATCTGGTGGGATGAGATAAATTGAGGTTTAAGAAGTTGCACTGTTTCTGGAGCAGGCAGCGAGCTCGCTCAAAAGGTCGTCAGGTTGTGAACGGTGCGCGTCCTGCACGAAAAAACACAAAACCCTTTCAGCGCATAGCACCGGATCGTCTTTACTCTACAGGAAACATCGTGAAAAGCGACAAGGCCGATGTGGCTGCTTTGAAAGCGAAAATGAAAAAAAAATAAGAATGATGAAGACTGATGGATATGTATCAGAATCGAACAAGGCGGCTGGATGCGTAATGTGAAGGTTGTATGATTTTCTTGCTCATCTTAAAGTAATCGTCCAGACCCATTTTTTTTACCATAAATATGTTTTAATGTTAATTCCAAAACACCTAATCCACAAAAAATATTCATTTCCACGCCTTATTTCCGTGAGACATGACTTTTATAAAAAGCGCGGGAAAAGAAGTTTCACCCCAAAAAACAGGCCTGCGACAGTATTGATGACGTCATTTGAGTGTGCACGAGAGAGAGAGGAGAGACGGGGATGCTGGAGTCCTTCAAAAAATCTGCTATTATTCACTCTACTTCATCCCCAAAACCCACCACATCCCACAACACCTACCCTGTGTCCCACCCACATCCCCACTCCCAGCACCCATCCCTTCCCCAACCCACATCCCCAACGCCAACACCCACCCCCGTCCCCCCCCCACATATCCACTTCCAACACCCATCCCCCCCCCATCTCCCGCATCCATCCCCTTCACCACCACCCAAACATCCACCCCCTTCCCCAACCACCAAACACCCTCCCCTTCAACCACCACATCCACCCCTTTCCCCAAACACCAACACCCACCCCTTCCCAACCACCAATCCACCCATCCCTTCCCCAAACCACCAACACCCATTCCCCTTTCCCAACCACAACACCACCCCTCCCCAACCACCAACACCCATCCTTCCCCCACCAACAAACACCACCACTTCCCCAACCACCAACACCCATCACCCTTTCCCCAAACCACCAACACCCCAACCCCCTTCCCCAACCCCCCAAACCAACAGCCACCCACTACTCCCCCCACCACCAAACACCCACCCCTCTTCCCCCACACTAACTCCCATCCCCTTCCCCAACCCACCAACACCCATCCCCTTCCCCAACCACCATGCAACACCCATCCCCTTCCCCAACCACCAAAACACCCCACCCCTTCCCCACACCAACACCCCACCCCCTTCCCCCAACCACAACACCACCCCTTCCCCCACCACTAACCCCATCCCTTCCCAACCCAACACCCACTCCCTTCCCCTAACCACCAACACCCATCCCCTTCCCAACACTAAACTCTCATCCACTTTCCCCACCAACCGAACACCCACCCTTCCCCAACCCAACACTCATCCCCTTCCCCAACCACCTACACCCACCCCCTTCCCCCACCACCAACACCCACCCCTCCCCCAACCAATAACTCCCATCACCCTCCCCACACCAAATCCAACCCACTTCCCACCAACAAACCTACCCCTCTTGTCCCCACCACCAACACCCCACCAAAAAAAACTTGTGCCCCCGGACCACCAACACCCACCCACTTCACCCACCACCAACACCCACCACATCCCCCACCACTAACACTCACCCCCCCTTCCCAAACCACCCAACTTCCACCCCTGTTTCGCTCTTCACCCCCCAAAACGCACCAACGTCGTCCGGACGCACCCAAACATTTTTTACACATTCTACCTATTGGTCTGATACGTGTGCAAACTTCTCTGGAAAAGGCCAGTTTTCTTGCTGCACCATCAAGGATGCATGTTGTAAAAATTGTGTATATACCAGACTCAAAAAAAATCTATAGAACACACCCAAAATTCTTCAAGTACTATGTTTATTGCCTAGTTATACGTGTATTTCTATGAGCGCGGAGGGAGGAGCGCCTGGGATGACGTTCACAGAGCCATGGCCGTTAGTCTGCCAGTTGCCAAGCCAGCAGCGTTTTCGAAGCTCGATGGAATTACGATTTTGATTCGGAGTATGCAAAACGGCTGGACTGGATGCAAAAAGTGTACAACATATTGTTGTACACTCGATAATGGTTAACTCTAATACATAAATCAGGAATGATGAAATGGTCTGGGACGATACTTTAAAAGTCAGTTCCTAGTGAAAATGTAGGAAAAAGAAGCAGTTGTTCATGTTTAGTTTTTTTACTTTATGTTCTCTTTGTTTGAAAAAGTCTGTATGTTTTTCCTTGATGAAGGATCTGGCGTTTTCTTCTGGCGTTCACTTCAATCTTCAGGTTGTAAGTGTGAAAACTGTGCTTTAACATCGTGTAATAACTAGTAATTCCTGTCCAGGTGACGGGATGGCACCCTGGATAAGTTCTGTCAAATATAGTGTTGATGTGGAAGTGGTCTGTTATCATCTTTTTGATGCGCCCAAGTAATTGTTGTCTGATTTGTGCGTTTAGGAAAACACGATTGCGCCTTCCCTGTGCTGCTTTCTCGTGCTGGTGCAGTATCGAGGTCCAGGACGGTTCACGCGACGACTACTGGACTGAGAAGGAAATTATGAAGTTATGAGGAGAAAGTTTCAAGATAAGTCTAGGGATGCGGTTGTTGGGTGTGAATATATAATTAATTGTATTCCTTGCATCACGACAGTATATATCCTTCTGTGCAGACGACATGCTTTTAGGAAACCAACGATGTCATTTAGCGGAAATAGGACGGAGAAGCACCATCCTTAGTGGGTAACCTCACATCATGAACGCGTTGTTTCATGTCTTCCCCAATATTCAGTCATCGCCTACAAGTCACAAGAACTTTTTATTGATGATGATTTCGCATCGCTTTAGGATAATAGTGCACGAGCAGCACCAGTTTCAATGTCACCAATGGATGAAATCTCAGATCGTTGTACGTTTCTCATGATTTATCCTGAGCGGGGCGCGGCGATCATAAGGTCACCACGAAGGGCACGCGGGGCGCCAAAGACACTATATAGGCCCCTCAACCTCGTCATCTCGACATGTGCCAACTTCTTTCCCGCCTGTTTCGCCCGTCTCCTCGTGGCCGCGTGTCGAGAAGGAAGGACAGTTTTTTAGGAGCGCGTGCGGGGGAGAGAGTTACATTGACAGCACAGCTTTTTTGCACGTGAGGGAGGAGAAGGACAGTACAATAATGTGTGTGAAGCCAGGCAGCGTTGTATAGGGAGTTTACAATGGGTTTACTCAGGTATGGGATAGTGGTCTTATTGCCACCATCCATGAATACCCAATCCAGACCCACAGTGGCCTAGTGATACAATTGGCTCTCCGTAAAGGAACAAAAACTTATGAAGAAGCTCAAAGTATAGGATTCACTGTTGCTGATCCTTTCCATTTCACTTTCACTTCCCACCCCCCCCCTGAAGGCCCAAAAGGAGAAAAAAATGCCTGTTTTCTATTCAGGCTTTGAAGACACTTTGACTTTTTTTTTGATGAAAGGAAGCAAGACTTTGGTTTGGTAAAGCTGTGCCGAAAAAAAAAGTATGTTGATGGGGCAAGGATAAGAAACGCTTGTAATTTTATGTCTACATGATGTTGTTGCTTACATGACATAACATAACACCGATTCGTAACTAAAATGTCGAAGTCTCATGACCTTAATTATTATCATTATCCTCAGTATCATAATTTTAATGATATGATAAACTGATAAAACGTATATTGGACTGGATGTTACCATAAATAGTATAACAAGCTACTTTAAAGTATTTCATGAGAATAGTATGTACGAAATGCTCTCAGGTGCCGAGGGATGATTAGTGCTGGTGGTGGTGGTGATGCTCAGTAGCCGCCGTCGTATTCGCCGCCGAAACCGCCGCCGTAACCGCCGCCGAGGAAGTGTGAGGGAGGAATGAGTGTTGGGCAGTGACCGGGCTTGTATTTATATCCGCGCCTTTCCCTCCCTTCACTTCCAGACGAGATGCCCTTCAGGTTTTTGAGCATGAGTCGGTGTATTGAGTCTAGTGTGTTCGTGTGTGTTTGTGTGTGTGTGCGCGCGCGCGCGCGAGTGTGTGTGTGTGTGTGTGTGTGTGTGTGTGTGTGTGTGTGTGTGTGTGTGTGTGTGTGTTTGAGTGATTCACCCACGGCATGATCACGTGTTGGATACTCGACCGCCAGCTGTCACCCTCCCGGAAAGAGCTTGGAACCCACAGAGACCGATGTTTGGGTAAAGCTGGGACCTCACACACACCACACACACGTATACCCTTGCTGAAGGAGGACAAAAACTACCCGCGTCTCCAGGGAAAGATTTCGAGCGGTAAGCGGGTCTCGAACCTGCGCACATCAAGTGACACACATACTTTACCAGTGTTCCAGAAGGGTAGTGTGTATGTGGGGGGGGGGGGGGTATTGATTTCTCAGGTATATTGGTTCATAATAATACCTTTCCCAAATCAATGTCTCCCAGTGTATCGCAGGAAGCGTATTCATGCGTAACATTCGTGTGCACATATTCTTATTTCATGTCAATTCATCCGTGGTGTTGACCTGTACTCTTTGAGCGACCCAGAAGACCGCCTTTCCCCGACCCGCCGTCCGCCAGTTCACCTCGCCCGTAAAAAAAATAATGGGACAGCGCCGGGCTACCTCACTGCCTCACACACGGCTATCATACGTATTGAACAGTATATTTAAGGAACTGGCCCGGTATTTATAATAAGGCTATGGGATTCCCATAAGGTTCGACATAACATAAAGTTGCCCATAAGATCTCTGTTATGGAGCAAATTTCCGCCATAGCTATGGGTCTAGCAGTTCCTGCTGACATAACTTCCCGCTAAACGTAGCATTTACATTACCCTAAAATGTCTCTTAGATCATGAAATAACGCTTGAAATCACTAAAATATGAGCAGTACATTATGTGAGCACCTTACGAACTGAAAATAAAGCAATATTAAAGGATTATTAATTCATATATACGTGTAAATAAGATCCCGTAGAAAAGTTTTACGCGGGGAACGATGTAAACACTTGTCTCTCTCCTCCCTTTAAATAATATGTTATATCTCCACAAGTAATGGTAGAAGGGTGACGGAAGGAAACACAACAGGTAAACCACGTAGTACAGAAGGGGAAAGGGGCAAAAGCCAGGGAGGGAGTGATGACCAGGCAGATACGGCAGTATACATATAGCTAGGTAGATATACTGCCGTATCTGTAGCTACGTATACTGCCGTATCTCTGCCTGATCATCACTTCCTCCCTGGTTATTGTTTCTTTCTCTTCCTTTACTACATGGTTTAACTTGTGTGTATCCTTCCGTCACCCTTCCGCCATTACATTTGGAAATATGATGTTATTTGGTAAATTTCTAGCGTTTACTCTGGCCCATACTCCCCCTTGCCCCAAACAAGCTTGGGGACCTGTGGGAATGCGGGGCTTGAGGGTGGGGACTAAATAATGCGTCGAAAACACGTATTTTTAGAGTTGTGTAGGAGTCAAAATGACCTATATATAAGGTACTTTTCCCTAGATATGGGAAATTTACCTAACCTTCAAGCTCCGAGATTACAAGGCCCCCCTCGTAATCTAACCTAACCTAAGCAAATTAAACCTAACTTCCTAGCGAGGGGCTCTGCCCCCCTTGACCCCCGATAATCTATCCAAACAGCGATAATCACCCGATAATCTATCCTAACTTAGCGATAATCACCCGATAATCTAACCTAACCTAATGGGGCCCCTCGACACCCCCGGTAACCAAATTTTGTTTTATCTTACTTCTTAATGGGAGGGGTGGGGGAGGGTGGGGTGGACTCGATACTCCGGTCATTCTGTTTGTGAGGATCGTCAGCAGGTCCACACGTTTCTTGACTGAAGAAATTCCGTCAATTTTCCCTAGATCTATGGAATTTTTACGCCACTACCTAACTCAATAACTATGTGGTTGCAACGCACATTTTGTACCCCAGCCAAATATCCCACATATCCCCCAAGGTGCCCAAACTTGTTTTGGGGGAGAGGGGGGAGTATGGGCAAACACTACAACAATACCTGTTATTTATAGGGAGGAGAAAGACAAGTGTTTACGTGCGTCTCACTCTTCTTCCTCTTGTGACCTGCATCGCCTCTGCTTTTCTTCCCTTGCCGCGGACACTTTCCAATGAGGATTTGCCTTTAGTTTTGAAGGTTTAAAACGTGGAGTTAGGTTAGGTTAGTGAATCTAAAGGTGGAGTTAGGTTAGTGAATCTAAAGGTGGGGTTACGTTACATTAGGTTAGGTTAGTGAATCTAAAGGTGGGTTTAGGTTACTTAATTTCATGTCATATACGCTTCTTACTAAAAACATTTGATATCTCCAAAAGTAATGATTTGCGACAGAAACTCATTGAGAGTTTCTTAGAATCCATTAAGGTAACCAGAAAGCACACTCCCAATTGTGTAGTTAATTCTGGTCCTAGTGTAAAAAATTAACCTTGTTTCCAAGTATTACATTTTTGTTTTTCCGGAAGTAATATCTCCACTACGTGCTGAAGCTGAAATGATAGCCCTCCAGAAGGTAGATATGACTGTGTAGGTAAAACAAATCTTTACCTTCATTTCTGTCAAAAACAAGAGCAAAATTTATTATAAACATCAATACTAAATAGAAAATAATAATGCCTTCGAAAAATGTTGTCAAATAAACAATGAAAACCCTTTATTCATCCTTTTCATCTATTAGTAGAAGTGGAACTGTCGTCGAAAATTTCCGTTGGTGAGAATTCTCGATTGTTTCGCACAGAATTTGGGTACACGAGAGTATTACCATGGACGGCCTTGAGCAAGCATTTTCCCTGTCCACTCCAGCTGTTCCATGGTCATCACTGCAGCAGCTGCACTGCTCAGTGCCTGCTGCATCTTGCCAGTGGCGAGGACACAATCATAATGTTATTATAATTTTCATTCCCGCTGTCAGTGTATGGTTCCTTTTTTATTTACTCTGGAGGAATGCATTTACGAGAGTGACATATATAATTCCCTCATGGTTCAGCCGATACCTCTTGACAAGTTCTTCGTCATTCAATTAGCCGAGAACGTCTCTTCTGGCACGAAAATGCCTGAGTTGGCGCTGGCGGAAGAGTTGTTGAGCTGCCATGTTGACGGCTTATGTCAACATAAGGATCCTTATGGGACCTCCGGACATCCCCTAGCGCTTATGGGCAACTTTATGGGAAAACATGAGCACTTATGGAATTTTCGGTGACTTATGGCGAACTTCGCCATTTTGTCCGCTTATGGGAAACCCATAAGCTATTATAAATACGGGCCCTGGAACTCAGGGTGCGTCTCTGGACCTCGTTGACGGTGCGTGTGTTACCAGGCTGAGGGACCGCCGCTGGTTAGGAAGTGTGATGAAGGCAAATTAGCAGGTGTGCCGCTCGGATTAATAATTAAAAATGTCTAATTGTTGCGTATATAAACATGTACACTCATAGGTCAGGGACTGAATGAATTAAAAACCTGTCACAAATACCTCATACTAGAAGAGATAAAAGACATGTATAAGTGAATAAGTGGCATCTAATCAACGGATTTCATAACTTTCAGATGCCATTCCGTAAATTTCCAGAATTGCTCCGTAAACGTTTTAATAGTACTCTTTTATTTATGCTTTGTGTGTGTGTGTGTGTGTGTGTGTGTGCGTGTGTGTATGTGTATGTGTGTATGTGTGTGTGTGTGTGTGTGTGTGTGTGTGTGTGTGTGTGTGTGTGTGTGTGTGTGTGTGTGTGTGTGTGTGTGTGTGTGTGTTTAATGGATTCAAGCTGGAAGGGCGTAGATTTAGAAAGGAAATAAGGAAAAACTGGTTTACAAATAGGGTGGTGAATGATTGGAATGGACTCAGTAGACAGGTAGTTAGTGCGGAGTCATTGGGGAGCTTTAAAGTAATCGTCTAGAACCCCAATTTCATCATTCCGATTTGATGTAGTTAGAGTATAGCCATTAATCGAGCGTGTATCAAACAATATTGTTGTCACTTCTTGCATCCAGTCAGCCGTTTTTAAAAAAAAAAAATTTTGTTTTTAATCCGCAATTCAATTACTCTGTTAAATTCCCCGAGCTTTCTAAAAAACGCTTCATGGCAAATGGCAGAACGATGCGCCACGGCTCGGTGAGTAGAAAAAGGGAGGCTCCTTTCCCCACGCGCGGTGTGGGGTGTGTAGTGTTTTTTGGGTGTGTGTATTATTTTGTTTGTGTGAAAAGTAGTGTTTGTGTGTGGTATGTGTTTGTGTGTGTTTATAGTGTTTGGTGGGGGTTTTTTGGGTAGTTTTTTGTGTGGGGGGGTTTGGGGCGTAGATGTTTTTGTGTGTGTGTTTGTGCGTAGATGTTTTGTGTTGTGTGTGTGCGTAGTAGTGTGTGTATTGTGTGTTAGTGTTTTGTGTGTATAGTGTTTGTGGGGTTGTTGAGTGTAGTGTTTTGGTTGTGGAGTTTTTGGGTTTTGTGGTAGTAGGGGGTTTTGTGTGTGTGTGTGTGTAGTAGTGTGTGTGTGTGGTGGTTTGTGTGGGGTGGGTAGTTTTTAGGTGTGTGTTGTGGGTTTTTGGTTTTGGGGGTTTGTGTGTGTGTAGTTTTAGGTTTGTGTGTGGGTGGGTGTGTTTGTGTGGTGTGTAGTGTGTTTGGTTTGTTTTTTGGGGCGTAGGTGTTTGTTGGTGTGGTGTTAGTATTTGTGTGTGTGGTGTGCTGTGTAGTAATTTTTGGTGTGTGGTAGTGGTTTTTGTGTTTGTGTTTTGGGCGTAGAAAGGTGTTTGTGGTGGGGTGTGTGTGTGGTAGTAGTGTGTGTGTTTTTTTGGTGTAGTAGTGTTTGGGGTATGTTGAGTAGTGTTGTGTGTGGTATAGTGTTTGTGGTGTATAGGGTTTGTTGTGTGTGTGGTGTAGTAGTGTTTGTGTGGTTGTGTGTGTAGTAAAGTTTGTGTGTTGGTGTGTAGTAAGGTTTTTGTGGTGTAGTAGGTGTGTGTGTGTGTGTAGTAGTGTTTGTTGGTTGTGTAGAAGTGTTTGTTGTGTAGTAGTGTTGAACCTCACAGGCCCCCGCTAACCCCCTTTTCATCCACCTCGATCTGGCTCAAACATATGGGGTTTGGGGGCTCCCATCCAACTGGTTTTTTTTTCCCATAACGCGAGCACGTCTTTTATTCGGTCTCGATTGAGCATCGTACTCAGATCATCAAAAGCACGATTTTAGTCTGACACCAATACAATCGTCATAAAAATTTTGCCCACAAGGGGCTCACAGAGGCAGACGAGTGTTTTTTTACATTGGGCGTCCTTTTTTGGGGGCGTCATCAATAACATGCGTAGCCCTTTGGGGGGAAAGAAAAAAAAATTCGCGCGCTTTTTTACAAAAGTCTTTTTTTTTAAAGGAAAAAGGCCTGGAAATCAATTTTTAAATTTTTTTGGGGGTTAGGGTTTGAATGTACATTCAACATTTGGCAAAAACAAAATTTGGGGCTGGACGCTCTTTAAAGGGGGCTGGACCGGTTTTATGGAGGGGAGGAAGGTGGTTAGGTATGTTAGGTGACAGGAAAAACCACGTGTAGGCCCGCGGCCCCTTGTAGCTTCCTTATTTTTTTATGTTTTTTATGTTTTTTTATGGGTATGGGTTTGGTTGTGTGGTGGGGGGGTGTGTGTGTGTGGTGTTGTGTGTGGTTTTCGTGTGTGTGTTGTGTGGTGGGTGTGGGGGTTGGGGGTGTGTGTGTGTGTAGAAAGAAAGAAGGAGAAGGGGAAACAGTCCCCCGGTGTGCTAAAAAGAGGGATACTGGCATGGCGTTGAGGGAACGTGATTACGAAGGTGAGGGGCGCCGGCACCGCGGGGGAGGACCTAGGGCCGCGGCTCACCTGGGGGCCCCCCCGCCCGCGGAGTCTTTGGGGGCCCCTGTTATAGTGTGGGTCTGGTTTTGTTGTAGGTGTGTCCTTGTTTGCCTTTACTAATATACTGATACACAAATTTTAAATAAATTTTCTACTAAAAAATTTCTGCCTTTCTAAATGCCTTTTTTAAGACTTTTTCACATTTTTTCTATGAATGCCAGAATTGGGCCAACCACCCCCTTATGATAGTTGGGTCTTTCTATTCTTTCTCCCTTTAA
>JACEEZ010005883.1:268797-287875 GCA_016584305.1 Chionoecetes opilio
CAAACTGCGAGACGTCAAACTTGTGACAAAATAGATTTTCGGCGGGCCGCGGGGCGAGCGTTGCATCTTTGCCTTAGTGCAGGTGTGTGGAGGGAGGGACAAAAATTCTTGTTTCAGCTGAGAAGTGTTCAAGCCTTGTGATTGGTCGAAGCTGCCTAAACAGTGCTCAGACAGGCAGCGTGATTGGTTAGTAGGATTCTCGGACCACGCCCACGCCTTGGGCGTTGGAGGTGTAAGGCAGGGCAAAAGCGCCTGAAATATCGACTGTACATAGGCCTGAGCCGGTGCCTTAGGCCCGGTTCACACGTATCGACTTTTCGCCGTGCGCCGTCCTGGACAAGACGTCGTGTCCGTGGAGAGCGCGCCGTGGTAGCCAGGACTTTTCGCCGTGAGTCACAGGACACGACCACCGCGTGTCCCTACCGCCAGTTGGCTCCATTCTCTCATCATGAATACTCAGGACCACTTGCTGTATCTATTATTATATGTTATTATTACAGGTGGACCGGATGCCGATATACCTTTATATGTGAAGGCGAGGCGAGGGAGCTTGGAACACCATAAGGAGTAAAGTACTACGTACAGGGAGGTCCCGAAGATACAAGCAGTTAGGTTCCACCTGGCATATTCGTAAAGCGAAATCTCGTATAACGAAATACATAACTAATGGTAAAATATAGGTATGGTTCCAGGACCCCATCAATTAAAAAATAAATAAAAATACATGCTTTCAAGCTAAAATAAACTATAGCAAACACAACAAACACACAGCGTCTATATTACCCACACTGTACTACCTATTCTGTAGAAAAAGCATTCTGAAAGAGAAAATAGCACACAAAATAAAATAACTGCACATTAATTAAACATAAAACATGCATAACACTCGCAAGTGGTAATGTTGTGTGGGGAGACAGGAAGCTGGCAAGTAGCCTGCTGAGAGTCCCTGTTTTTCTCTCCGAGGCTCTAGAGAAAACAGGGGTGACTGCGTTTGCAGGGATGAACGGGGATCGAACTCGGTGATACGATGGTTATAACAATAATAAACAACAAAATGTTGATCAAATATGACTGAAAGAGGATTATTATACATTACATTACACATGATTACGTATCATTACACATTATTTTATCATTCTGCCTGTGCCACCACGGGCTAGGGCTAACCATCACAGCCCTCAAGTGAGCCTCCAGGGAGGAGATGCTGAGAAGTGCCTTAGAGGTAAGGCGAAAAGAGCGCCTTATCCGTCTTCAGGCGCTTTTGTAACGGCCTGGCTAAGGCCCGATTCACACGTATCGACGTTTCGCCATGCGCCGTCCCGGACAAGACGTCGTGAATCCAAATAACCATGTGTGTCTATGGACGTGTTCACACGTATCGACCGAGGTCGGACACGGTGGAATGTCCGAGACGACCGCCGTGGTCGCCAGGACGCCCTTTTCAAAAATTCACGGCGTTTTGTCCGAGACGGCGTGAAAAGTACACAGCACTTATGGACCATTCAATAACCATGTGGTGTTTATGGGACGTGTTCACATCCGTATCGACCATTGTGTGAATGAATGACGGTGGAGATGTCGTTTGACGAGCTTGGTCGCCAGACGTTCGTTTTAAACAAAAATTCAGGGCCCGGGCTTTCTTGTCCGAGAGGAGTGAAGAAGAACAAGCATCTATGGAGATTAGAGCGGAACACGAGAGTGTTGATCGAGGAGGCAGATAAGATCAAGAGAGGAAATGAAGAAGGTTAGAGAGAGAAGGGGCGGAGAGTCTGCTCACAGAGAGGCTAAACATATAGTGTGAAAGACAGAGTAGAAAAATAGGAGAAGGAGGGAGAGAGAGGGGAGAGAGAGAAGAGGAGAGAGAGAGAGAGAAGAGAGAGAGAGAGAGAGAGAGAGGAGAGAGAGAGGAGAGAGAAGAGAGAGAGAGAGAGAGAGAGAGAGAGAGAGAGAGAGAGAGAGAGAAGAGAAGAAAAATTTTTTTTTTTTTAAATACGGTGTTATTATCATTATTATTATTTTTATTACTAATATTGTTATTATTATTATCTTTGTTATTATTAATGTTATCAGTATGATAATAATGAAAATAATGATAATATTAATAATAATAACTGCAATATTAAGTTGCTGTTATTATGATTTAATAATTTTACTATAATTCACCGAATGTCCGTCTGTCTGGCCATCCGTCTGTTTCGGCTCCGCCAGTTTCTTCCCGATTTCAACCAAACTTTCAGTAAAGGTAAAAGTCATCCCTGGGATGGTTTTAAACTATATTTGGCCAGGTTTATTCCATTTTTTCATTAGTTAAAAAACGTGAAATTATCATTTTCATATTTCAATATACAGGAAGGTCCCGTTATACGAGCATTCGGTACACGATAATCCGATGATACGAGAGGTGTAAATTAGGGTCTATTTTCAATATACAAGATCGAAAATCCAATGATATGACATTTAAACTGGGGTGAGTAAAATTATCAAGTTAAAAAAAAAAAGTTTCCTAGAATGGACCCATTTACTCTACTTGAGGTAACGATAGATTGGAAATCTTCAAGACTCATATAGTAGGGCAGTGATGCTGAATTTTCGATGTGAACAGTATTTTTGCTGATACAGCCATTTTAAGTGGAGGGAAATTTGTGCGCCCCAAAACGACCGGCGCCATGCTGTGACGTCAACAACGCACGGTTGTCAAGCGACCTCAGCGGGCCGGGCCGCTCCACAGTAACATTAACTTGCATTGCCCCTACTACCGCAAAATGGCCAATAATCTTCCTTCAAGTTTTGTGGTAGGTTTTAACTGTGTTTGTGAATATATAAGTTGTAGTTTATAAGGAAGAAGTGATTAGACAGGGACAAGTGACCCATGACAACAGGCAAGTGATGAGTTTAGGCATCACAACTCCTTACAAAGAGCTCAAACGAACCTACAATGACATGTAGCCTACAGCTAAACAGATAGACGAACTCATAGAAGAACAGGTAGAATGAGAGCGCCTTCCACCTGCACACACATACACATCATAGACGAACTCATAGAAGAACAGGTAGAATGAGAGCGCCTTCCACCAACACACACACACACACACATCATAGACGAACTCATAGAAGAGCAGGGAGAATAAAAGCGACTTCCACCTGCACACACACACACATCATAGACGAACTCTTAGAAGAACAGGTAGAATGAGAGCGCCTTCCACCAACACGCACATACACATCATAGACGAACTCTTAGAAGAGGTAGAATGAGAGCGCCTTCCACCAACACACACACACACATCATAGACGAACTCTTAGAAGAACAGGTAGAATGAGAGCGCCTTCCACCTGCACACACACACACATCATAGACGAACTCATAGAAGAACAGGTAGAATGAAAGTGCCTTCCACCTGCACACACACACACACACATCATAGACGAACTCTTAGAAGAACAGGTAGAATGAGAGCGCCTTCCACCAACACACACATACACATCCTGATCAAGAGCACACTGCGCCTTCCACGCACACACATATATATATATTATATATACTAGCCGCAAAGCCGCCCTCCTGGCGGACTTTTTGGCTAGCTCCTGCGGAGGGCTATTGGTGGGCCTTCGGCCCACCACCTGTGTTTGGTGGGCCTTCGGCCCACCAAACATGGACTCTCCAGATAGCCCCTTCTAACTTTCCTGAAATCATGGATGTAGAAATGTACATGTTCCCCCCACCCATTCACTCACCATTACCCACACCCCCCACCCATTCACTCACCCATTACCCATCACCCCCCACCTATTCACTCACCCATTACCCATCACCCCCCCCCATTCACTCACCCATTACCCATCACCCCCCACCCATTCACTCACCCATTACCCATCACCCCCCACACCATTCACTCACCCATTACCCATCACCCCCACCCATTCACTCACCCATTACCCATCACCCCCCACCTATTCACTCACCCATTACCCATCACCCCCACCCATTCACTCACCCATTACCCATCACCCCCCACCCATTCACTCACCCATTACCCATCACCCCCCCACCCATTCACTCACCCATTACCCATCACCCCCCACCCATTCACTCACCCATTACCCATCACCCCCCACCTATTCACTCACCATTACCCATCACCCCCCACCCATTCACTCACCCATTACCCATCACCACACACCCATTCACTCACCCAATACCCATCACCCCCCACCCATTCACTCACCCATTACCATCACCCCCCACCCATTCACTCACCCATTACCCATCACCACACACCCATTCACTCACCCAATACCCATCACCCCCCACCCATTCACTCACCCATTACCCATCACCCCCTACCCATTCACTCACCCATTACCATCACCACACACCCATTCACTCACCCATTACCATCACCCCCCACCTATTCCCTCACCCATCATCCATCACCCCCAACCCATCACCCCCCACCCATTCACTCACCCATCACCCCACACCCATTACCCATCACCCCACCCATTCACTCACCCATTACCATCACCCTACATCAAGGCTTCCTCAATTCTCGCAACCCACTTTTGTTTTCACAATTCTCGCTAATGGCTGCTAAAAAAAAAAAAAAAAAAAAAAAAAAAGTGATCGGATTATCTCATAAATGGCTTATGACCTTCCCTGGTCAACCCGGTTCCAAAAATGTGCCATATGAGGTGTTTCGCCACGGGGGGCGGAACCTATACCACACACACACACACACACACAGACAGACACATTTTCCCGCTTATATTATTATGGGACAAGCCGCAAAGCCGCCCCCCGGGCGGACTTTTTGGCTAGCTCCTGCGGAGGGGTATTTGTGGTGGGCCTTTGGCCACCACCTGTATTTGGTGGGCCTGCGGCCCACCCAAAAACGGACTCTCCAGATAGCCCCTTCTAACTTTTCCCGAAATCACGGATGTAGAAATGTATGTATTCCCCCCACCATTCACTCACCCATGACCCATCACCCCCCACCCATTCACTCACCCATTACCCATCACCCCCCCACCCATTCACTCACCCATTACCATCACCCCCCACTATTCCCTCACCCTCCCCATCACTCCCAACCCATCACCCCCCACCCATTCACTCACCCATCACCCCCACACCCATTACCCATCACCCACCCATTCACTCACCCATTACCCATCACCCTACATCAAGGTTTCCTCAATTCTCGCAACCCCCTTTTTTTCACAATTATCGCTAATAGGCTGCTAAAAAAAAAAAAAAAAAAAAAATCGGATCATCTCATAATTGGGCTTAAAACCTTCCCCTGGTCAACCCGGTTCCAAAAATGTGCCATTGAGTTGATTGCGCCACGGGGGGCGGAACCCATACCAGACACACACACACACACAAAACACACACACACACACACACACAAAACACACACACACACACACACACACACACACACCCACACACACACACACGCAGACAGACAGACAGACAGAGAGACACACTTTGCTTATATTTTTATAGATTACCCATCACCCCCACTTATTCCCTCACCCATCACCCATCACCCCAACCCATCACCCCCCACCTATTCCCTCACCCATCACCCATCACCCCCAACCCATCACCCCCCACCCATTCACTCACCCCTCACCCCACACCCATTACCCATCACCCCACCCCCTTCACTCACCCATTACCCATCACCCTACATCAAGGGTTCCTCAATTCTCGCAAACCCACTTTTGTTTTCACAATTCTCGCTAATAGGCTGCTAAAAAACGAAAAAAAAAAAAAAAATTGATCGGATTTATTTCAAAGTGGGCTTATGACTTCCCCTGGTCAACCTGATTCCAAAAATGTGTATATGAGGTTTTGCGCCACGGGGGCGGAACCTATACCACACACACACACACACAGACAGACAGACACACTTTCGTTTTATTAATATAGAAGATATATATATATATATTATATATATATATATATATATATATATATATAATATATATATATATATATATATATATATATATATATATATATATATATGTTTGTGTGTGTGTGGAAGGCACAGTGTGCCTTTTTATCAGATGTGTATGTGTGTGGGGGTGGAAGGTGCTCTCACTCTATACCTGTTTTTCTATGAGTTTTGTCAAGAGTACATAATGAATCGCCTAGGGCCCTAGATGAAGGGGAAATTCACACTCACTAAAGGAACTACCTCGTGTAGGTCTCACGGCCTCTTGTAGCTTCCTTATTTCCTCCGCCAACGAAGCTAGGGGAGGTTTTTGTTTTCCCCCCGATCTGTTTGTTTGTTTTTTTGTTTGTTAGGGTACGGGATTTCTCAAAAAGAACGAAAGTTTTGGGAAAAAAACTTGGTATACCAAGTCTTTTTTGGCATAAGGAAGAACTGATTAAATTTTGGTGAAATCGAATCTCAACTGTTTGCCATAGCAACCAAATTTGATAAATATTCGGGCGGGGGTATGCGCTCTACTGAGTGCCCCCCCTAGTTTTTTAGTTTTATTTTCTTTTGGTGTTTCCCCGTGCCCACAGCATTTGTCACAAAAACACAACGCCGGTGTGTTGTGTATGTTGTGTGCTGTTGTGTGTAGGGTTTTTTCATATCACTGCATACACAGAAAAACATAATCCCAATCGTATATATGTATACTCCCACAACCCGTGTCACCCACACACACAACACACACACACACACACAAAAGTTGTGTTCCCTCGGGGGGAACCGCCTATATAGACATCCCCACTGTTTACTTTTTTTTGTTTTTGGACACAGATATGAACACTCCTGGTTTTTTAGAGATTGGCCAAAAAAAAACATATGTTTTCCTTTTGTCTAGTATATAGGCGAGAAGCGGGGTAGAGAAGGAAGGGGAAGGGAGTTTATGCGCTGTCTACGTCACAACCAATCACAGCGCTTTCCCGCGGCCACGAATTTTGGGCCCCCAAAAAAACTGCATATATTCATTCATGGTGATTTTTAAGCAAAATAAATATGAGTACAGCGATAAGTATTATATTCATCCAAAGCTTCACAAATCATTGTTTTGGGTGTGAGAAAAGGGGGTCCTTCAATAGGTAAAACAAAAACCACATTTCCCAAATGTGTGGGCTATTTCGGCCCTACTGTAAAATTTACCGTTTTTTTGGTTTAGGGAAAATTCCCCGATAGGAACTCTCCCCAAAACCCCAACCCAGAATTCTCCCGACAGGAACCCGCCACGTGTACTTTTTGGGCGACAGTTAAACTTGAAATTTTTAAAAAAGGAAATTTAAACCCCTAACCTAACCACAAAACCCTAGCCAAACTTTTCGGGCTATAGTTGGTTTTTAATCCCTGAATGCAGAAACAGGGTTTAATGGAACACTCGCCGACGGAAAAAATAGGACTTTCTTCGGGGCGAGTGTTCCTATCGGCGCTTTCCGGGTACACGCTATTTTATGGAACTGTCGTCAAAAACACCAACCAGAACTCCGCCGAGTGAAAAATAGGAACACTCGTCGATGTCGGCGGGGTTTTCCCTATCGGCGAAGTTCCAGGTACCCGCTAGGTTTATGGAACTGTGTCGAAACAAAAATCCAAAATCTCCCCGACTGAAAAAATAAAAAGACGAGTTTTTTGCGACGTTCGGTCCCCTGGCTACATAACTCCCATGACAACACTGTTTTTAGGTCCTGGGGCAGGAACATGCAGCACACACACCCACAAAACCCCACACACCAACACTATACCTGCATGAGTGGCGGCCTACATCAATTTGCCGATAACGTCCAAGATTTTCAAAGATATCAAAGGGTTCCCCAAAAGGGGCCCCTTGTTTACGAAGCCGGCATGACGCAATATTTTCGGCCCCTTTAAATCCCCCCTATTTTCCTTTCAGCCATTTTTAATGAAAAACCCTCTGTATTCAAAAAATAAAAAATAAGCAAATACAATAGTTTAAAATCGTGTCATTTACTAAGTGTTTAATCATTTTTTAGGATTTTTTTGGGGCGAAGTGAAATGAAAAAATGTTGCTGTAAACAAAATACTGTTGTCAGGCACGTTTTTACCGTAAAACACTATAGTCCCCAGTCACTCGCCACTACACAAATTGCCAGGCAAAAATTTTATTATGAATTTTGCATACTAAGACTTGTTGTGCCACGAAGAATGTTTTTGGATGTACAAATAAAAAACTACGTCCTGCGTTTTCGGGGGCACATAAAAATTTTTAAATTATGACATCACACTACACACATAGTTTATTTTATGTACATCACACTACAGTCTTCAGTGGCAAAAAAAGTCTGTAGTACAATATTCGTAATATATTGTCCCGGGCGACATTAGTGCGGGGCGAGTGACTGGCGCTATAGTTTTATCTACGGAGGACCAAGGATATTATAAAGAGGAAAGGAGTTTTATGGCCGGGGTCAGGGTTAGGGGTTACGCGTTTTTTTTGTAAAGAGGGCGGGGCGGGCGCGTGGGCAGACGATGCATACGGGGAGGCCAAAGCCCAAAACCCAAGCCTAGTTCCGTTAAACATTAAATTTTTAAAAATGGCTCCAAGTGTTAGGAGGGTTTTGCTGTGTTTGGGGGAAGAAAAGGAATAATCACCCCGGGGAAAAGATTTCCTTTTTCCCCCAAGGATGCCAAAAGGTACTATAGGTAAACAAGTATCGGTGCATGGGGGTCCGATGAATCTGAAAAACTTTCGGTAGTGCTGATGATATGGGGGGTTTTCGTTTTCTTCGTTCCGTAGTGTCAAATGTTCCCCATTGTGCACCGATACTTGTTTAGTACGTTTTGGGGGGGTACTAAACGTACCTTTTGTTTTTGTACGTACTTAGGTTGTGATATCTAAAGTGTTTAGAGTAGGATGATGTGTAGATGTTCATTAAAAGAGACAGATGTAAAACTGACCCAGGGAGTGTGAGGCAACGAGTGTGAGCGACTAGTACAAAAAATTTCCCTTGAAATGGAACGTAATTTAAAAATGTAAGTCCTCAACATCAGCGCGGATTACCTTCCCTTCACAAGTCAAGGTAAGCAGTAAAGTCCGTCAGATACGTAGCACAAAGTCCTTAAATCACTCCAACAACGAACAGTCTTCCTGCTGAGGTTGTTGGGCCGCTTGATTTTTTCAGTTCAAACCCAGACTGGTCCCCTTCGGGGTTTTTTCCCAAATAAGCTTTTCAAAAATTACTGTGGCAAAATCTTACTAAGCAACTATTTCCGTGAAGATAATAACCGCCACTCAACTCATCTTGCATGTTTCTTAAATGACTTTTCCTGCTCTGGGGATGGTTGTGGGGTATCAGGTCATTTCACCCCCATGTCATTTTGCCCCCCAAAAAGGTCGTTTCGCCAAAGTCAGTTGCCCACTCGGGGGGAGTCATTTGCCACTTAGATAGCTCCTTTACTGTGCAACCCCCAAGTTAGAGTTGGCGTAAAATGTAGGTTGGGGGTTGTAGTAATTTTCACTAATGTCAAGTGGTTATTGGGGTTCATGGGGAAAAATTTTTATTTTTTATTTTTTTTCTTTTTTTATTACAAAAGATGAAAACCCCAAAAAATTAAAAAGTCAGAATTATCAAAAATTTTTCTCTCACACTCTTTTGTTTTCTAAGTACAGTCACTTCTTCTCTAAAATGCTTAGCGCTTGCCCAAAGATTTTTGTCTTATTTTATGTTTTCAACATTTTATTCTTTGTATGGGGCTCTTGTTTTTTAATAAAGTTTTTACTACATGATTTGTGCATTTGAAAAAATATTTGTGGGCGAACCAACTTTGTGGGGCAAAACTGACTCGGGGAGTGGGGCGAAAAAATTACATTTGGGCGGCTGACAGGGGGGCAAAAGACGTAAACGTTGTGGTCTGGGTATTTTCTCCCTGGCCACCATGTGCCCTAGGCAAGGGGGTCCTGCCAGGTGAGTGAACTGGTAAACCCAGAGACAGCAAATACAATATGGGTCTAATGTTAATTTTTGATACGAGTGGTCTAAACAAAAATAAGGTAGCCTCCCCCATGTACTTTTTGGCACTTTCTTTTTTTGGTATCCTGGTCCAGTAAATGAAATTTTTAATAGGACTTATGATAAAATAAATTTTTTTATTATTAAAATTGCATCTTCAAACCCTAATCTGTCTACCTCATCTTAAAAATAATGGGATTTTGGGGCCCTTAGTATTTTATCAAAGGAAAAATTTTTTAAATTAAATCTGAAATTTGTCAATATACTTTTTAGAACCCAGGGATGAATGTAGTAGATACCTCGGGGGAATTCTTTTCCCCCGTTGAAGCAAAAACTTACATTTAGTTTGACGGGTGCTTCCCCCCATTTTTTTGCTTTCATATTGTAGGTACGGGGTTTTTGAGAAGTGAATTTTCCGATAAAATGTTTGAATAATCCCCCAACTTTGAGCCCAATGTATTATATTGTCAAAAGAATACTTTTGGGTAATCAATATTACTGGTATTTGCAAGGATACTTCAAAGGTTAAAAATTCCCTTTTATTAGTTTGGGTGTTCTGTATGTCCTAAAAGAAAAAAGGGACAGCACATCAAAATTATTTTGCTGACAATTTAAAAAATTTTTCCCAAAAAACCCTTTTTTCAAAGAACTCTATCCCTTTTTTCCATTTTTTATCTTTTATGATTCAAAAAAACTTGGTTTGCAGAAGAAGAAAGGGATGAGGATTTAGACATTGTTTTTGGAAAAAAATACAAACCATCTCGAGGACCTTCGTGCCAAATAGCTGGCCCCAGTATACAAGGAGCATTAGCAATAGGTAAAAAAATAAATAGTAGAAAAAGCTGATTTTTCAGGAGACTCCAAAATATTGTTATATCGCCCTTATGCAAAGTTCTGCAAATTAAAATCGTGGCATTTTCAAATTCAAAATGGCCCCCTCCAATTAAACGATAAAAGAAAATACTATGATTTCCTCAGAGTTCGTATAATAAGATTTTTGTGGTGACATCTAGTTTTAGAGTGTGTTGAATACAAGGAGCCATACAATTTTTTTTGAGTTGCAAAATTTTAGCAAAATTCAATAAGGTGAAGAAAAATATTTTTTTTTTTTTTTATTTTTTTAATTTAATTCCACAACTATTTTTAGTACTTACATTTATAATAGCCAAATATGTTATTGTAAAAAACACCAATTAGAAACCACAAAAAACCCCAAAACCATATGTGAAGGAATGTCAATCAGTGGTATCCCTTCGCCTTTGACATCAAAAAACTGCGAATTTTTACAATTGTCCCCACTGAAAACCAGTGCACATTATGGTACACCCCATCCGGTTTGTAACAACGACATGACTTTCCACCCCCTACCTTGCAGCCGCAAGATACCATTTTCAGTACCTTCTCGGGAGCAACGGGGCCTATCGGTAAAATTTGGGAACAATATCCCCCCCTTGTATCTCACCCCCATCATTTGGTGGTAGCTCTTTCCTTGCCTTGCTGAGCTGGTATGTTCTTAGTAGGGAACTTACAGCTGCGAAGTTGGGAGGATTGACCCCAAATTGAAACAGATGAGGATAAACGCTTACGTGTAAAACGGAAGCACATAACATAGCGATGCTTTCCTGAATTTGCCGGACAGCTCCATAAGCTTTATAGAAAAACTCTCCTATGCGGTATCTCCCCTGACTGCGTCAGACGAGAGAAAAACTAAAAACGTCTAATTGTCATCCTATCGAAACCCTGAAGGGCCCTTTTTTTCCCTTGATTGTATATGGAAGACACAGTATCACACCCAGTGATTGCATGTACAAACTCAGGTGTTGTTTATGCAGAACAAGTTCCCCGGGAATTCACGTATACGTAACTGAAAAAGGGTTCCGTCCACAAGCATAAAAGTTTCATTTTTGGGGGTGGCTTGTGCGACCACATCCCCAAAGCAGGTCATTTCAGTTCCCACAAAACGCAGGCGAATTTTGAGTTGGGGGAAACCATCTATGGCAGTTGATGAAAATCATGGCACTTGATGAAACGCCAGTCGCATCGCAACACTTTTTCCCAATTTACCCCGCCTCAATTTTCCTTTAATTTTGGATTAATCGGTCCTTATTCCTCCCTTTCCCCAAGAATGCCTTTTGATTTGGGGGTTTTTTTTCCAACTAAAAGAGAATGTCAGGAGAAGTTTTCTTTTTGGCTCTTCCTGCTTTTCCCGTGTTTAGTTGGGGAAAGCCCTGCCTACCGTCAAATACTATATACTCCCGCCCATGTGAACAAGAACAGGGGGATAATAGGGGGCACAACGGGTTGTAGGGGGGGATCGAGGCTAGGGAAAGCTTTGAAGAAGATGTCCCCATCAAGGACAAACGTGCTTTATTAAAAATTCTAGATGGACTTTCACTTTCACTTGAGAACACTAGCAAAGGGGCACCCTAGTGTTTTTTCCTCATGATACCTTTTTCAATAGGGAGGGTGGCTGTTTGGCAAACTCGGAACAGATATTCCTCCATCTCGAACTCTCCCCCATCACACATGTGACCCCCCCTGAAAAATGGTTCTATTCACCTTCCACCTCAACACCTGCACAGTGACCGATTTTTTTTTCCCATGATGTGGTCACACGGTCTTTTCGTTTTTAATTTTAGTCAGCATAGGTTTGCCGTCATTACAGAAGCAGCCTTGACACCAATATCAAATGCTGATCGCATTTCACACTTGCCACAAAAACAGCTTGCTAACAACAGAGCAATGGTCTCCAATGAAAAATGGAGATTTTTTTTGAGCCAATTTAGGAAAGTCTTAGTCTTTAGCATCTCTGGCTTTACTGCTAGACCCGATCTACGTGCTGGTCGATGGTGACTGGCTGCAGTGGGAAAAAAATTCCCGGGGAAACGCATATTGGGAGGCATCTGGGCCCTGCATGCACCCCCTTTTTTGAGGGGCTGTCTGTAATCCTCGCCAGAGCCAACCTGGGGAAACTTCAGCAACCGCATCAATTTTTTTCAAATCTAGTTGAAATTTTATCATAATTATTTTTATTATTATAATTTTACATTTAATTTTAAATTTTAGCTAATTATACTCCTTTTATTAAATAATGTAATTTTCACTTTTTGCTAATATTTTTAATCAAAATGAACATGGATGGGTCCACTTAAAAATTGCCAGTTATGCCGTTTTTGGGATTTTAACCATTTTTCGCAAATTTTTATAGCGGCCCTCTTCAATTCTAAAAATGCCACCCGGTTGAATTTTCAGAACTTTGACGGGAAAGCTTTTGGTTTTCGGGGGGCTCCCTGAAAAAAAAACAGCTTTCTACATTTTTTTTTTAGGATTTCGTTAAATTTTTAAATAATGCTCCGTATACAGGGGGGAAAAAAGGGTTGGGGGGGGGGGGGGAATGCAGTCCCCCCTCTCGCAGGGAAATGACCATTCTTTCATCTAAGGAAATGTACCTAACTATGTAGGTACTGGGGGGGAAGAAATATCACAACCCAAATTCATATTGACGGGAAAGAGTGTTTACTATATTTTGTATACTAAGAATGTAGAAAGAGATTTTGACATGTATACTAAAAAGTAATTTTTTATGAAAATGGGAATTTTTTTTGAAAAATTAGGGCATTATTGCTTTCCCCCTGTGGCTTGGAGGGAAAAACAACCTCAAAAAATGTCTGGAAAATTTATAAAGTTAAAAACATTTTTGCAGTAGGTATTTATTTTAAGTGATTGCAACACCATATTGATGTTTGCACCCTTTAAAATTCATGTAATAAGGATAATGATTTTTTGATTTATATTTAATATTTAAATTTATACAATATATTTAACATCTTTCATTAGTAAATAAAAATCAAAATTTTTTAGTAAGTTATTGCTGCAGTAATAGTAAGACTTTTCCCCAACTAAATGTTTCTAATGTCATTTTTTCCCCCACAGAAGCCCCAGCACCCAGCTGGACCATGCCATTTATGCCGCCTCATGTCTGAAATGCAGCTCTCAGTTTTGGGGTTTGTTTTTGATTGGTTTTCGACACCTTGTTACACTAGCAAACATCATTCCCTTTGTAAAAAATTTATTTTACATTATTGGCACAAATGTTTAATTTGAACATTTTGCCACCCATTTCACTATTTTTTAAAAATCCATTTAAAAACAGTAGGGCAAAAAGTAGGCATCAATGACTGGAATAGATGTTTAAAAATTTGATAAACCCCTCTAATGTTTTATAACATTTCAGGTATGATGCCACCCCCTTTTTTGTCTTGCCCTTTTCCATGAGGACCACCAAATCTGCCCCACTCCAGGTTTTTCTTTTGTTGGGGATAAAAACTCGCAGAGGACGCCTCGTTTTGTGCGATCTTGGGTTTGTGGTAAGAATATTTTAATAAAACTCATTGCTTGATACCTTTTTTTTTTTAAAACAAACCCCCATACCTTTTAGGTAAACAAGAGATATTCAGACGGCTTGTCCTTTCGTTAGACCCTTCCCTTCTTTCAACCACCTTTGTTCCCCACAATCATCCTACTTCAGATGTATCTTTGCCCCTCACACATTTTATTTTGTGTTTTCCTTTAACTTTTATCACTCCCCCTTCACTCTATGTACTCCTATATGATTTGGGTTAAAAAACCATTCGGCACTTTTCAAACCCCGAGGAGACATATGAATAGAAAAAAATTTTTTTTTTTTGTTTTAGTAATTTTTTTTTTGTTCAACTCAGAAAGTTTTTAACCCCTAAAATATGATTTCATTTTTTAAAAATTCTCATTGCTTGAAAATTTGCGATTTTTTTGAATTTTTTTTTATAGAACTTTTATCTTTTTTTGTGGATTTATAGCTTTCAGAAAATGTATCAATTTAAATGCTATCTCTTGTTTAGAATATTTAAAGATACAAAAGGGATTATGTATTTTTTTTAAGCAACTGTTGGGATGTGCCCAAACACATGTTTGGAGGTTAATGTTTGAAGAATGAATTTTTAAAAATACAAGTGAGTAAATTAATTTTTTAAGGCAGCCAATTTAATGCTATTAGAGTTTGAATTAATTTTTTTGGTATTTTCTATGATTTTTTTCATAGGTTTGAAAATTTTTTGTAATTACTTTTACATTACTGGTTGTTAGCACAAGGTAGTAAAAAAATTACGCACAAAAAATTTTTGATTATGTAATGTTTTATCAATGCTTACGCTGGGCCGGATCAGAACTTACCAGCGTACCCCGTACGGTCGAAATTTCTGACCGTACGAGAGATGGCAAAACGTATTCGGCGACGATATTGTAAGCACCTTAGTAAGCTACGAGGTCCATTTCCCCTGGTAGCCACCAGAGGGGTCTCGTGCGCGCAACAGCCAATCATCTCCCCCCCTTTTCATGAGCGTGTTGGGTTACAGTGTTTTTTTTTACAAACAAATTTAATTTTAAAATTCAGTTCATACCTCAAAAATTTAGAAATGAGTCTCAAGAGCTTATTTTCATTATTGTGATCATAAAAGGGTTTGTTTTGCACGCCTGTACCTGATTTGAGGGAACTATTAAAAAAAATCAGACTTTTGCGGAAAAAAACAAAAAAATAGGCCGATATGATGTGTCCGTGTGTGATTTACACATATGCAAGATTCTTCGTCTTCTTATTGTCAAGGATCTGGCACATTCCTTTTTGGGCATTAAATCAATCAAACAATTTATAGGTGGTGAAAAAGAGTGAAGTGAGGGGATTTTTTCGGGTTTTTAAAAATGAATGTCTCGCCCCCAGCAACAATTAACTATAGCCTATTGCATTCATACGCAACTATATCCTTTTTTAATAGTATATAATATGCAAAACCCCCATAAAATAAAATTATAGTGAATATTTTACATTAAATTACTTGTAACATTTTGGTTAAATAAACAATTGGGAGACATTTAGATAGGGAATTTAAGGGGAGTGTAATTGGAAAAATAGGTATTTAATATTTAGGTTTAAAATTCGCATTCAAGCTTTTAAATTTTCCCTAACCTTGGGCTTTTTTTTTATGAACGTTCGGCATCTAACTAAAACCTGCCTATCAAAACCTACCTATTAAAAGTAATAACTTTTTTTTTTAGCATCAGGAATTCTTGTGGGCAAGGGGAACCGACAGGGTGCACTTGAAAAGGGTCTTCAGAGATTGGCTTGATCCTCAGAGTCTAGTGTTTAGTGAAAACCACCACCTACGGTATTAACCCCCCCCTCCCGAAAACCTGCAGCTTTGGGAGATTGAACCACAGCTTTCCAGCCCACCAATGGGCTGTAGCAATTCCAATCCACATCAAATCCGGTTTCCCTGCACTTTTTTGCATGAATCTTCGTGGTTAGGGGACACGTTGCTCGCAGTTTTGATTACTTAAATTTCCCCCTACTCCTAAAGGACAACAAAAAAAGGGGTTTAAAAAACCAAAAATTAAGTAAACATACCTGAATCAAATCTTTGTACTATACTCAGTGTATTTTAAAAAAAATCACTTTTTTTATTTCCCTCCACTTATTTTTAAAAAATTTTTTTCTCATCAGCTTCAAAATATTCAACTTAATTTTCAGCAAGAAAAATTTTGTTTTATAGTCTTGTTTTTCCTTTTTTTTAAAAAGTGAGATACTACAGTGTTTTTAAAACATCATTTTGAATTTTAATATTTTAGTATATTTTAAATTTTTAAAGTGATTTGATCGAAAGTAAGCGTTTGAATTTTTGTTGTACGTACAAGGTTATTGGAAATACTGAATCATAACTCAGCGACTCGGAAAACAAAAATTTAATTTGAATATGCTAAATGTTTGTCTATACCCATTCTGTATGGCCTCAAAAACGATCATGCCCCCCCTTAGCTGTCGGGCTCTCTGCTTTGCCCAAAAACCCTGCGCTACACAGAAATAATTTTCCTTTACCCCCCCCCTACCCTCCCTTTTCAACTTTTTGGTTCCGTCACGACAAAGCCATTAGATTTCATTTATTTAGCCATTTTTAGTAATTTCCCCCCCAAGTATCACTTCATACACGGGGGAAGAACTATTCCCTAAGGCCACATGCGCATTTTTATCTATCCAAATACCTCAAACCTAACAACTGTTAAAAGCTATGGGAAAATTCGTTACAGTGCCCCCTTTCCCTTTCAGACGAAAAATTTTTTTGAAGAAATGCTGTTTTAAGAGAACTGACCCTTTTTTTTCGTGACAACACAGATTTTGTTTACCCCCTAGACCCCACTGTAAAAAACTAGTGATCACTAGTTTTTTTTCGCTTCAAAATAGGATAAAAAAAAACGAGGACGGGGTGGTCTTTTTTAGACACTGACTATTTTTTTTTTGCCTAAAATTGTGCTTTTCAGATATTCTTATTTCGGAAACCCATTATTTTAAATTTTTTTTTTCACCCAAAACCCCCGGCTACGTTTCCATTGATAAAAAAGTTCTCATTCAGAAAAAAAACACTAAAATTTGGGCCGGAAATAATAGCAGTGTCGAAAACGGAAGTAACGGAATTGTACGGAAACAAGTGATTCCCCCCCCCCCATTTCCCGCCGCCCGGGGATCCGCTTGCTAGAAAATTATATACACAGACCCGTCTGCACCGCCCTGCCGGGACCATTATTACCTAATATTTAAAAAAGAAATAACCAACCTCCCCCCCGGCCCCTGGGGGATTATTAAAAATTACCCGAACTTAACCCAACCCCCTAAAAGGGGAAAAGGGGCTATAAGTCTACAAATTATATAAGTTTGAAGTTATCCGGAAGTTTATTTAAAAAATGCCACATACGAACAAAAATAAAACAGAAAAATTAGTAGTAACGGCGGTAGCAACCGGCAGCTTCGTCCCCATAACCCAATATTCCTGAAACTGGGGGGCGGGGGGGGGGGGGGGGGGGGGGGAAAAACCCCCTGCTAGTAACAAAACCCAACCCGGGGATTTACACGTAAACTTTCCTCAGGGGAGGGTTTTTGCCCCTTCCCCAACCAGTGTTGTGTCAAGACCAGACCCTCCGAGCCCCGACCAAGACCCCAAAACCAGACCCTCGAGACCCAAGACCAAGACCAAATCAACCCTTTTGAGACAAAACCGCCCTCCGAGCCAAGACCAAGATCCCCCGGACCAAGACCAAGACCAAAACCCGGGGACCCTCCCCAAAAGATAATTCCAAAAACGGCATATAATTTTTTTATTAAAAATGACATATCTGAAAGTTTTTTTCCTTTGATATTTATTCCCGGGGTGCGAACGGAACTAACGAGACTAGTCCAGTACACCTCACTGTCCCCACGTCCTATTCATGCCCGACAGAGTTTTCCCGGTCCTGCCAAAATTTTTGTATTCTTTCCAGAAATTACTCAACAAATTTTTTTAATTTTCCCAGAAAAATTCGTCTTTAATTTTTTTTTTTGCTGAAAAATTGAAAAAGGCAAAAAAGTAAAGTGTGAATGCCAAAACTATATTTTGTGTTTGTGCACCTGGCAACCCGCACCGATGTGCTCGATGTAACGATAACGAATTTTTGGTACAAGGGGGGAAAGGGAAGGGTAAAGTTAGGGGAGGAAATATTTTACATAATTTAATATATTTTGAAAAACGAACATCTAGGTCAAAAATTTTTGCTTTATTTCTTCGTTGGCATGAAGAAAAAACATAGAAAATAGGGCTTTTTTTTGGTTACGTTTTCCAAGCGGCTACCCAAAAATGTGGTTACGTGTACGAAAAGTGCGGGGGTTGCATAGGCCTGCACATATTGAAAATACACAGGTGAAACGAGCGCAAAAATGGTGCGTGCAAACGGAGATTATCACTGCTAATTTGGGGACGTCAGCATGTTCTCTCGACTCGCACGCACTCTATCAGCGCTTCAGGGGTCAGTCAGATCTACAGTAGAGTTAGTAGGGATTTTCTATAACAGTACCAAGGGGTAAAGGAGGGAAGGGTTTAAATAATTTCCTTACCCCCTCCCTCCGGGGGGGTGCAGATTCTGTGACGTTGTATTTTTCCCCAGGGGGAGGAGAGGGACATGGGTCAGGATGTGTTACAGCCAAAAGGTTCAGGCCCCCCCCCCCCCCCCCCCCCCCCCCCCCCCCCCCCCCCCCCCCCCCCCCCCCCTTTTTTCCCC
>JACEEZ010005884.1:8760-95748 GCA_016584305.1 Chionoecetes opilio
CACCTCCATTCATTCAAGTGGTTCCCACGGGGTTTGGCATGCTACGGGGGGGGCCCACTTCTTACTTGATCACCTATACGGCCTTGAAGTAATGCAGATAAGCGCTTTAGTTCCCCCCTTTTTTGTAAGGGGGTTTCTTCGACGTCAGGGGAAAAAATTCCCACATATGTAAAAAAAACTTCCGAGCTTTCCACGTTCGGCGCTCCTACGCCCGGGTACAAGGTACTATAAGGAAAAACCAACTAAAATTAGGACTCCACCAAATAAAACTCATATACTGCAAAGAAAATAAAATGTTTGCATTGTCAATGCGATCAGTCGACATAGGTAAAATTACAAAACACCCCTCTAACCCCTCGAAAAAATACGCAAACGCGCACACCCTCCCCTGCTCACTGCAAAAAACCACACTGACTAAAAAAACTGCCTGCCCTAAATAGGCTTGAAAAAGAAAAGTTTAAAGGGTTTAAAAAAATGAAAACATGTAAAACCTTTTTTTTTTTTCTGCTGTTTTTACCCATTTTTTTCATGAATTCGTCTGGTTCTCAAAAACTGGACGTGATAGAGTTATTAACACCAATTCGAGTTCAGCGGGGCGTTTTCCCTATAATCAGCTTCATTAGTCCAGAACTATATCTTCGTTTTTTTTTGTGACCAGGTAATCGATCCGGGGGACTATAATATGGATTCGCACAAAAAAAACCCAAAAAACCCTTTCTTTACATCCCGGTAATTGTTTTTTAAAATTTTTTCTCTTGAAAATTTTTTCGGAAACTTTTATGCAACCCTTAATTTTTAAATTTTTTTGGGATTTTTTTGATGGTTTTTAGTTTAGTTTTAAAACCGTTTTTTCTTATTGTCCTTGAGGAAAAAGCTCGAATTTCTTTTGTTAAATGACTCAAATCCTTTTAGGATCTTAAAGGTTTATATCAAGTCCCCACGGATTCTAAAGATCCTTTAAGGAAAATATTTAAAACTTTCCCCAGTTCCCCCTTCATAAAATGAACTTCGCAGGGGTGGATTTGTTTGGGTTTCTTTTTTTTGCACTGATTTCCCAAATTTTGGGTTGATCTTTTACGAAACGGGCGACCAGAATTTAACGGCATATTCTAGTGCGGCCCAACCAAAGAACGTGTATAATAGGGTACGCCGTATAAAAAATTCGTTTTCTCACTTTGGCATGCCAATTTCCCATGTAAAATAGAATTCTAGGACGATTTTATCTTCTTTTTCCATTTTTGCATTTGAGCAATTCTTACTATGTATGCAAAATCGCACTTTTTATCTTGCATCCTTATCGAATAATCTAAAATTAGTACGCAGTGTCTGGTTTGTCTTGATTATTGCATCATGCACCAATATGAGTTCCAATGACTAGCGTGGTAAGCTCTTTCTGTCATGTTTCAAGGCACTACTCACAGTGTCACAGCCTCCTACGTTGGCCTTAGAACGTGTCCATCATGTCCTTCTTAGCCTGAAGCAGGGCATGTGTCTCACGGTGGGGGCCCGATCCCGGATGAACCCGTCTCTGGCCGTGCTGCCCCACCACTGCTGCCGCATCCTCTGTCACCGTCTTTCGGACTCGTTCGGTGTCTCTGAGTGTGGATAAGAGACTCCGGAACTCGTCGGCCTTGACCAGATCTCCTTGGATCTGATCCCCTCGGACAGTGAAGCAGTGAAAATGCCCGGCTCTGTGCTAGCACCTGGCCAGGCTGCCAGCTGATCAGTGTCTTCAAGCTGGTGGTTGAACAAAGTTCTGCTTGGGTGTGAGCGAGGTCCTGACACTCGTGTCCCCCTACTCCTCGCCACCCTCAGCTTCAAAATCTGGTCATGGCGAACCTGCGGTCGTCCTCCTCTGACTGCCTCAGCGAGAGAGGACACATTCTGAGTTTTGCGAACCATGCTCCTGTCCGACACGTAGAAGGTCACAGCTGTTTGGACCTTCTTTGGGCTGCGACCAGTCATCACTCTGAGCTGCGTGAGAATGTGTTTGGGGCCGTCCTCTATCCCGTGGTGAACTTGTTCGTAGGAGAGTTTGAAGTACACCTGCAGTCAGTAACTTTGACTAGGATTTCCAAGGTTTTTAGTTCTTTGCCAGTCAGTCCATGCTTTCTGGTACCACATGTACACGTAGCGACTGGGCTGTGGTGGAGGCCCATCTGGATGGGACACCTGCCACCACTTGATCTCCTGCAGCTTTCGACGGCAGAACGCCCGCTTCACAACCAAGACTCCGCTGGTAGGAGACCTGCTGGTCAGTGGACATGTTTGACCAGAAATACTCCGGTATCTCCGGAGATCCCTTCACGCTAGGCATCCTCTGAACTCTGCGTTGTACTGCATCTCATTCACGACTGACAGCAGACTGCACACTGTACCCGTGAAGCCAGTGTCCATATGAGGTAGCCCGTCGATGCTGGTGAATAAGGTGGCGCAGGGGCAACTACTCGTTTGTGTGCACGCATAGACTCAGAAGACTTGCGGTCCTAGCTCTTCTCCAAATGGCGTGAGCACCACCCTTCTAACCCCGTGTTGCCTTCGTTGAGTCACCTTGCAGAGTACGATCAGTGAGTCGGTGGGGTCGTATGTCACCAGCAGATCATAGAGAGCCGATCCACCTTGAACCGCAGTCTTCTAGTCACCGGGGGTCCTCTGGTACAAAGTTGTCAAAGAAGGCAACCTTTCCAGATGGCTCCTCTGTCACTGGACACATGCTTCCTCCATGATACCCTTTGGTGCGTTTTCCATATCTGTCATGCACCATCGCCCTGTCTTGTCCTTCCTCCCATCGTAACCCAATCCAACTATTTTGGTACCCTGTGGCTATCCCCTGGTCACGGTCCCTGCCGATGCCATGGTCTCCTGCCTGTCACTCTCACTTGTTAAGGCCGCAGACCGAGGTACGACATGTCTGGCGAGAGGTCCTCAGCGATAATCCTGGAGGAATCCAGAAGCCAAGGGCAAGCAGCAGCAGCGGGCGGAAACGTCGAACTCAGATGCTTGCCAGCGCCAGGTTTCCGGGCTGGCATTGTGTTTCTTCTTGCAGCTGACTGTCAAGTACTGGCCATCACAAGGGGTGCCAGGGCCGCCAGGCCTCTCACTGACAGTCGGTCTAACCAGTATGTGGCAGCCTCCTGTTGCTCCTGCCTCTTTCCTCTGAGTGAGCAGGTGACCAACCACGTCCGTCCCTTCTTCAGAATCCTTGTGATCTTCAGCTCTGGCCCCCGGCACTCTGCTCCTCACTCAAGACTCTGACCTTTTCATCTTTCTCTGTCTGCTTCTGCTCTTCAGCCTAGCCTCCTCTTCCAACTCTTTTCCCTCTTTGCTGCTTTCACTTGTCTATGCGTCTCATTCTTGTCTACCCCGGTCATCATCATTGCCACTCTCCTACTCCCACTTTGATCCTCTGGTAGTACAGTCCACTCCGGTCGAAAGTAGGGACTTTGCTGCGCAGGGGGAGTCACACTACACGTGCTCTCGCGTGGCACGCTGGGGGTTGAGCAGTGGGATTCCTTGGTCCTTGCAGAGGAAGATCGTGTGAGGGCAGGCCTTTATGGTCAACCGCCTGGTCCATATTCTTCTCCACGAATTCCTTTACTGCTTTAGATGCTCTGTCTCTTCACCACCTACTAAACCTTCTTCCAAAAAATTATCTTTCCTTCTGGTCACGGACCGTCGATACAACCTCTGTAGGTTCAAACTGGGCGTTTGAGGATTTCTTCCACTGGGCAAGCACCATTGGGGTCAGATCCTTCGCATGTCGCTCACTGGGTACCCCCGCTTGTCACACACTCCCGGATGTCCGCTGAGTTCTTGGAGAGGATTCCCTCTTTATCACGCCGGCGATACTGGCCCTCACTCTTCAGCAAACTCTCGTCCCCGCCAACAAAGGCGGGCCAACTTTATTCACCAGAGCTCTGTCTATTTGCGGGATTCGAACCCACTTGGTTTACAAGGAGAAGCCATCCTGAAAACAGACGATCAAAATTGATGATAGGTGCAAAATCAAGCCGTATTGTTTTAGCGGGGCTAAAGCTATTTTTGTGCATATAAATATAAAAGTCCATTTTTGCATAGCAAGAAATGCTCAAACCGAAAAGTTGAAACGGACAAACCACCCTTAAAACTCCATTTTACATAAGAAAACACCCTGCCAAATTCGATATAATATATATTTCACTTTTCATTGGACCTACCGCGTACCCTAGACTGTAAAATTGTGTCATTACCTTTGGAGTTTTATGTTCAAAGTTGCGTTTAATGAAGCCCAACATCATATTCGCCTTTTTACTGGCAGCTAGGTAATGCGGACTGGTTTTAAAATCATTACTGATGATGACACCTGAATTATTTTCCTGCTGTACTTCAGTTAACGATTTATTTTGCATTTGATGGTTATATTTGTGGTTATCGTTGCCTATATGCATTACTTTACATTTATCGGAATTGAATTTTAATAGCCATTTATCACTCCAATCTGATAGTTTGTCGAGATTACGTTGTATGAGTTCACAGTTTTCTCTAGTATATGTTTTACCGCCAAATTTGGTGTCATCTGCAAATTTCGATATTTTAGATGCAAGTCCGCAGTTCAGATCATTGATATATATCAGAAAAAGAGTAGGACCCAAGACCGAGCCCTGAGGCACCCCACTAGTAACATCTAACCAATCAGATGCCTCGCCATTTATTACTACCCGTTGTTTACGATTTGAAAGCCAATCGCCAATCCATGAACATAATTGCTCTCATAAGCCATGTGTCCTTAGCCTGGTCAAAAGTCGCTTATGGGGAACTGTATCGAAGGCTTTCTGAAAATCAAGGTATAGTATATCCGAGGGAATTTTAGCGTCCCAGTTTGAATAAATGACATTAAAATAATCAAGTAGGTTTGTTAAGCAGGATCTCTTATTTCGAAATCCATGCTGGGAGTTTAGTATTGAGTTATTTTCGTCGAGAGAGGCTATTTTATCCCGCAATATTTTTCAAAATAGTTTAACAATCACAGACGTTAGACTAATTGGGCGATAATTATTTGTGAGGCTTTTACTCCCTTTCTTGAATATCGGTGTAACATAAACTAATGTCCACATACTAGGAACATTTTTGTCCAATAGCGATTTATTGCGAATAATCTTTAATGGGAGTGAAAGTTGACTGTGACATTTGCGAAGAAATCGCAACGAGATTTCGTCCACCCCCACGGATTTTGCTGGATCAAGTTTCTGCAAATACTTTGATATTTCGTCTACTGTTATCTCACCTATTACCAATCTATCACTTTCGAGTCCCGCATACATATTTACTGGTTCTGGTAATGGAGCTTCGTCTTCTTTAGGAGGTGGTCGAGGAAGAGGTGGTGGAGGTGAAGAAGAAGGAAGTGCAGCAATAAAACAAAATTGTTAAATAATGGTAGATGGAGCAACAATAGCTATGGTGGACAAAAGAGAACATTGAGAGGAGTTAAGTGAGTGGAATTGATGAGATGAATTAATAACTTCTGACTCAAGCTATTTAGAAGAGAATAGTGGCTGAAGAGGTGCGAGCGCACGCACACACACGCACACACACACACACACACACACACACACACACACACACACACACACACACACACACACACACACACACACACACACACACGTCCTTGTTTTGTTCAATGCCTCAAAAACCCAATTTCTTCACCTATCTACTCGACAAAACCTTCCAGATAACTATCCCCTCTTCTTCAATGACACTCAACTGTCTCCTTCTTCTACAATGAACATTCTAGGACTCTCCTCTACAAAAAATCTGAACTGGAAATCTCACATCTCATCTCTTGCTAAAACAGCTTCTAAGAAGTTAGGTGTGCTGTGGCGTCTGCGTCCTTTTTTTTCTCCCTCCCAATTGCTTGCTATCTACAGGGGCCTTATCCGCCCATGTATGGAGTATGTCTCACATGTTTGGGCAGGATCGACTCATACAGCTCTCCTAAACAGGGTTGAGTCAAAAGCTTTTCGTCTCATCAACTCCTCTCCTCTGACTGACTGTCTTCAATCTTTAAATCACCGCCGCAATGTTGCTTCTCTTGCTCTCTTCTACCGTTATTTTCATGCTCACTGCTCTTCTGAACTTGCTAACTGCATGCCTCCCCCACTCCCGCGGTCTCGCTGCACAAGACTTTCTACTCATTCTCATCCCTATTCTGTCCATCTTCCTAATGCAAGAGTTAATCAGTATCTTTACTCTTTCATCCCTTTCACTGGTAAACTCTGGAACTCTCTTCCTGTTTCTATTTTTCCACTTTCCTATGACTTAAATCTTTTCAAAAGAAGAGTAACAAGACACCTCCCGAACTAAATTGGCTCACCCCTCTCTTTTTATTTTATGCTCATACTGTCTTCTTTATAGGGACTGGCAACTAAGCGGGCTTTGTGTTACCCATTTTTTTTGTGCTTGGCCAGTTCCTTGTGATTTAAAACACACACACACACACAACACACACACACACACACACACACACACACACACACACAAATGAAAAGTGCGTGAATAGAGAATTGGAAATAAAAAAGTGTGGTGGTGAGGAGGAGGTCCCGCAGACTGCCGAGGCACAGTCTGAGGCCCCTCCGCCCAAGGGCCGAGTCCTCGCCCGCGTCGAGGACTTTCTAGAGAAGGATCTCAAGCTGCCCGCCGCGTTCTCGCTGGCAGTGCCTCGCCTCAAGCAGCTGAGGCCCCGTCTTCTCCCGGCGCCCCAGGAAGACAGGGCGTCGCCGGGGCCGTCCGCCGCGGTAAAGGAGGCCATGCCTGTGCCGGAGGGTGAGCACGGCGTGTTACACTTTCCTGTGCCCGTGCCTGCACTTCATCATCGTGCCTGCACGGCGTTCAGAAGAGGGCCGCCCCCCGCAAGGAGGAGGCTGAGGACGAGGGAGAGGAAAGCCCCTTGACGCCTGAGTATGGCTGGACGCTGGTCACGCGGCCACGACGGACACGACGGCACGCAGCTCACACGGACTGCCTGCAGGAACTGTGGCAGGACGAGGAGCCCCGTCGCCGCGGCGGGGGACAAAGGGATGGCACCAAGCGGTTCGGCGGGGAGTGACGCACATACACACACACACAAACACACACACACACCACACACACACACACACACACACACACACACACACACACACACACACCACTCCGTGTGTGTGTGTGTGTGTGTGTGTGTGTGTGTACCTTTGTGTACCCACAAAGGGTACTTCGTGGTGTAGCGGAAGCACGCTCTGTTCACAACCGAGAAGTCCCGGGTTCGATCCCCGGGCGGAGCGGAAACAGATGGTTGTTTCCTTAAAACCCGAGGCCCTGTCCACCCAGCAGTGAATGGGTACCGGGTGTTAGTCGGGGTTTGTGACCTGCTCTCCGGGGTGCTGGCTTCGGCCAACACAAAGCACTAAGGATGAATGATAAAAATGTTGATATGGAGACGGGGCCACACGAGCATTGCTCTGGCCCTGTAAAATACAACTAGATGAATACACACACACACACACACAAACAAACACACGCACACTCCGCTCCGTAGGATAGTGGTAGCACCTGGGTTTTCAAAAACCGAAAGCCCCGGGTTCCACCCCCCGAAAAAGAGCGGAAATAGGGGATTTTTTCCCTTTAAAAACCGGGCCCCCTTTTCCCAAACCCAGCAGTGAAGGGAAAAACCGGGTGTTACCGGGGGTTTTTGTGCCCCGCCTCCGGGGTTTTGGTGGCTTCCCCCTACACTAGGATAAAATGTAAAATTTTAAAGGGAGCCCGGGCCTACGGGGTAGCTCAGGCCCTGTAACTAAAATTTTGATGAATACAACTAATGAGTCACAAACACCCCACACACACACACACAAAACACACACACACCCACAAACACACACAACACACACAAAACACACCCCACACACCCACACACACACCCCAACAAAAAAAAACGGTTAAAATTTGCGCCCAAGCTGGGGGGCACTGGGGAGGTAAAACGGGGCCGCCAAAGCCTTTCCCCGGGGACAAACCATGAGTAAAATAACACCCACACACACACACACATACACTACCCCACAAAACCCCCACACCCACAAAACAAAACACACACCACACACAAAACCACCCCATATATCCGCCTGGACGGCTGGGTTCGTTAAGGCACCCGGGCACCCATTCTGTGGTCCATCGTTCGCCCCCCGGCCCCCGTTTTTTTCCCAGGGATTTTTCACAAAAAAATTCGGATATTATTGCCCCCCCGGGGAGAAAGGGGAAGGGGTAATTGGGGGTTGTGTGGGGTTTCCCGCTTTAAACCCAAAGATCGTAAAAAAGGAGCTCCAATCTCCCCCCCCGGGGATGGGGGATGGCGACGCGAGCCCTGACTCCCCGTGGAAAAGCCCAAAGGGTGAATGCCAACACACAAAACACACACAAAACACACACACACACCCACACACACACACACAACAAAATTTTTCTAAAGTTGTTTTAGCAAGATGGAAAAAGATTATTCCCAATTTTTTCCCTCCAATTTTCCCACCCTTTTATTTAATCTTTGTCTATATTTTTTGTCTATTCGCCTGCCTGCCTCCCCTGTCTGCCTGCCTGGTCTGAGTTTTCTTTTTGCCCTGGGGTATTTTTTGTCTGTATTTTTTCTGCCTGCCACCTACCTCCCTTTGTTGTCTGTCTGTGTGTCTTTTTTCTGTCTGTGTACTATTGTTTGTCTGTGTCTCCCCTGCCTGCCATCCTCCCCTCCTCCCTGCCCTGCCCGTAAAATGTTTGTCTTGTATGTCGGGCCTGCCTGCTTCCCCTGACTGTCTGTCTGTGTCATCTGCCTGCCTTTTTGCCTAAATGTATGTCTTTGTCAAGGTGGCCTGATTACTGTCTGTGTCTTGCTCCCCTGACTTTTCTGTCTGTGCCCAATGCTGCCTGCTGTCTTCTGTGCCCATGCTGTTTTTGACTGTATGTCTGTGTCATGCTCCCCTGACTGCCTGCTTGCCTGACTGTCTGTCTGTGCCCATGTTTTGCCCCTGACTGTTTTGGTTTGTGTAATGCGGCCTTTTGGGGTTCCTGCTGCCTTTGTCTGACTTCTGTTAGGCCCAATGCTGCCTGCTGTCGTCTGTGTCATGCTGCCTAAACTGTCTGTCTTTTCTGCTCCCCTGACTGTCGGGTCTAGGGTCATGCTCCCCGACTGTCTGTCTGTGTCTGGCCCCTGACTGTCTGCCCCTAACGCCCGTCTGTGCCCAATGTTCCCTGTTTGCCTCCTCCCCTGTTTTGCCTGCTGTCCTGCCCTTTGCCCTTTCGCTGACTGTCTGGCTGTGTCATACTGCCTGACGCCCCTGTCTGTTTTCCATGCTGCCCCTAACTTTTTTGCCTGCCTGCTACCTGACTGTCTGTCTGTGTCTTCTGCCTCTGTCTGTCTGTGTAAATGCTGCCTGACTGTCCTGCCTGCCTGCTTGTCGGACTGCCCTGCCCTTGTCATGCTGCCTGATTTTTCTGCCCGGGTTTCTGCTACCTCCCTTTCCCCCTTGTCTTTCCTTCGCCTGCCTGCCCCTGTCTGTGTCAATCTGCCCTGACGGTTTTGGCTGTGCCCATGCTGCCTGACTGTATTTCTGTTTTCGGGCTGCCTCACTGCCCTGTATGTCTCATGCTCCCTGAATGTCTGTCTGTCGGTCTCCTCCCTGTTTTCGGTCGGTCTTTCTGTAATAGTAGTGTAGAAAGTATAGTGAAAGTATTAGGGTACCCAGCATATAAAACCCTTCCAAAAACATTCATCAAAAAACTATGACCATCCCCCTAAACATAGCCCCACCGTTACCGGGGACGGGCACACAAACCCAATGTTTTGAATTGGGGGGCTGCATGGGGCCTGCGTGGCGCCCGAAAAAGAGATATATTGGCCCTAGGGCCTACATATACACGGGTTTTTTTTTTATCATTGTTAGGGATTCTGAAACTCTTCGTAAAAGTTTTTTCTATAATATTTCAATAAAAACAGTAAAGCACGCTAAAAAAAATGTTATTAAAAGACTATGAAAAAATATGCCCCGAAATTATATTCACTTAACTCTTTTGTGATTTAAACCCTTTTCGAGTCAACTTTAAACATGAAGGGGATCCCAAAAGAAGTGCAATTGTATTTCTTTCCATTGAAAATATTTTGTTTTTCTGATAAATTAAAAAAAACCATGCATAAAATTAAACGTTAAAAAAAATAAATAAAAACATCAATCGGGTAAATTTTCCCCATTTTAAAAAATTTTGGGGGGGTTTTTTTATTTACTTATATTTTCGTTTTCGATAAATGAACCCAGCACCATGGGGAAATTAGCGTTAACTAAATAAATCCCTCAATCGGGAAAACTACCCATTGATGATTTTATTTATTTATTCAACGCCAATCTATGCATGGTTAAAAATTAAATTTTTTCAGATAACCAAAAAATAGGGAATGGAAAGCCCAATAAAAAAGCGTTTTTTATTGAACCCTTCATGATAAAAATTACCGCAAAGTTTTAAAAGGCGAAAAAGTTGAAGTGAATATTTAAACTCATGCTATTTTTTTCAGTCTCTAAAAGGGTTTCTTTACAGTGTTTTACTGTTTTTTTTTTTGAAAAATATTTATAGAAAAAACCTTTTTTTGAAAATTACGTATATCATATTACCGAAAAACCAGTCCCATATGAAAGCGTTTTTTATATATATATATTTGTTTTTTTTTTTTTTTAAAATATATATATAATTATAAAAATATATATATTTAAAATTTTATATATTATATATATATTTTAATATTATTTTAAAAGCAAAAAAAAAAGGGGGTCCCGTCCCGTGGTGTGTGTGTGTGTGGGATAGGTTCCCCCCCCCGTGGCGCAAACACCTCATTGGCACATTTTTTTGGGAAACAGGTTTTACCAGGGGAAGTCAAAAAGCCCCCCTTATGAGATTTATCCGATCACTTTTTTTTTTTTTTTTTTTTTTTTACAGCCTATTAGCGAGAATTGTTAAAACAAAAGTAGGTTTCCAGAATTGAGGAAGCCTTTTTGGGGTAGGGTGATGGGTAATTGGGGGATTGAAAAGGGTGGGGTTATGGGGGAATTTGGGTTTTGGGGTGATGGGGACGTGGGAATTTGGGGGGGTGGGGGGGGATGGGTTTTTGGGTGGGGGGGGGTGGGTGGGTGAGGGAAAAGGTTTTGGGGGGGATGGGTATATTAATAAAAAACGAAAATTGTCCCCGTCTGTTGGGGTGTGTGTGTGGGGATAGGGGTTCCCCCCCCGTGGCGCAAAAAAACCCCTATTGGGACATTTTTTTGGGAAACAGGTTTAACCCGGGGGAAGGGGCAAAGCCCCTTATGAGATGATCCGAAACCCCTTTTTTTTTTTTTTTTTTTTTTTTAGCAGCCTATTACGAGAATTTGAAAAAAAAAGTAAGTTGCGAGAATTGGAGGGGAACTAAAATTTGAGAAATGCCCGTGGGCCCCTGGGAGTTTTAACTCAAAGGTTGGTCTAAATGTGTTTTCCCCCCCGCGACTAAAATTTTTCATAACAATTTCCGGGGGGGGGATTTAAAATTGATGCCCCCATCTGAATCCCAAAAAAAACTTCTTTTTTGGTTTTTAGTAAATGTATGCAAAACATGCTTACGATTTAAAAGTTTCCCAAGAAGGGAATTTTGCAATTACTCGCCTCGAGTAGCAAACTTAATATTTTTTTAAAATGTTATTTTGCTGTAAAATTTGGGCATGTTCACACTTTTTTTCTAAGAGAGTACGCTGCGTCTGGCAAACGCTTGTCCAAAAAACCCAAAAAGCAATCCCTTTGGGAAAAAAGAAAATAAAGATGCCCAAATCGGCTTGTTTGCTTTCGACCAAAGTAGGTTATTTAAATTTTTGGGGGCGACACGCCGCGGCGGGGGGTGTGGGGGAATTTTTGGCGGGGAGATTGAAAACAAAACTTGCCCTTCACGCGTCGACTCATTGCACTTCCAGGCTTTCTATCTGATTGATACACAAAAATAACGGAACATTGACTGCCTAGGTATGATAAATTTTTTAAACTACTTTTTTTACTGTAAAATAAACTAGAGTAACCCCTTTACCTCGCCTCCTCAACTATAACCTACTTGGTTTTTTTGGTTTTAAACATGTTTTAAAAGAAACAGGCTTCTATCAATTCCCTTAGAAGAAAAAACCCTTCTTAAAAATTTTACTTTTTTTGTTTTAAGTGCAGTGGGAAAAAGCCATATTTTTCTTTCAAATTTACCAACTTTCACCAAATTGTGAGTTAAAACTGCCAGCGACCACTGCATTTCGGAGTTGCAGTTCTCTCTAATTGAGGAAGCCTTGATGTAGGGTGATGGTAATGGGTGAGTGAATGGGTGGGGTGATGGGTAATGGGTGTGGGGTGATGGGTGAGTGAATGGGTGGGGGGGGGGGTGATGGGTTGGGGGTGATGGGTGATGGTGAGGGAATAGGTGGGGGGTGATGGGTAATCTATAATAATATAAGCAAAAGTGTGTCTCTCTGTCTGTCTGTCTGTCTGTGTGTGTGTGTGTGTGTGTGTGTGTGTGTGTGTGTGTGTGTGTGTGTGTGTGGTGTGTCTGGTATAGGTTCCGCCCCCCGTGGCGCAATCAACTCATATGGCACATTTTTGGAACCGGGTTGACCAGGGGAAGGTTTTAAGCCCTATTATGAGATGATCCGATCATTTTTTTTTTTTTTTTTAGGCAGCCTATTAGCGATAATTGTGAAAAAAAAAGTGGGTTGCGAGAATTGAGGAAACCTTGATGTAGGGTGATGGGTAATGGTGAGTGAATGGGTGGGATGATGGGTAATGGGTGTGGGGTGATGGGTGAGTGAATGGGTGGGGGGGTGATGGGTTGGGGGTGATGGGTGATGGGTGAGGGAATAGGTGGGGGGTGATGGGTAATCTTTCTTATCTATAATAATATAAGCGAAAGTGTGTCTGTCTGTGTGTGTGTGTGTGTGTGTGTGGTATAGGTTCCGCCCCCCCGTGGCGCAAACACCTCATATGGCACATTTTTGGAATCAGGTTGACCAGGGGAAGGTCACAAGCCCACTTATGAGATGATCCGATCACTTTTTTTTTCTTCTTTTTTTTTAGCAGCCTATTAGCGAGAATTGTGAAAACAAAAGTGGGTTGCGAGAATTGAGGAAGCCTTGATGTAGGGTGATGGGTAATGGGTGAGTGAATGGGTGGTGTGATGGGTAATGGGTGTGGGGTGATGGTGAGTGAATGGGTGGGGGGTGATGGGTTGGGGGTGATGGGTGATGGGTGACGGAATAGGGGGGGGGTGATGGGTAATCTATAATAATATAAACGAAAGTGTGTCTGTCTGTCTGTCTGTGTGTGTGTGTGTGTGTGTGTGTGTGTGTGGTGTGTGTGTGTGTGTGTGTGTGTGTGTTGTGTGTGTGTCTGGTATAGGTTCCGCCCCCGTGGCGCAATCAACTCTTATGGCACATTTTTGGAACCGGTTGACCAGGGGAAGGTTTTAAGCCCAGTTATGAGATGATCCGATTTTTTTTTTTTTTTTTTTAGCAGCCTATTAGCGATAATTGTGAAAAAAAAAAGTGGGTTGCGAGAATTGAGGAAACCTTGATGTAGTTGATGGGTAATGGGTGAGTGAATGGGTGGGGTGATGGGTAATGGGTGTGGGGTGATGGGTGAGTGAATGGGTGGGGGTGATGGTTGGGGGTGATGGGTGATGGGTGAGGGAATAGGGGGGGTGATGGGTAATCTTTCTTATCTATAATAATATAAGCGAAAGTGTGTCTGTCTGTGTGTGTGTGTGTGTGTGTGGTATAGGTTCCGCCCCCGTGGCGCAAACACCTCATATGGCACATTTTTGGAATCAGGTTGACCAGGGGAAGGTCACAAGCTCACTTATGAGATGATCCGATCACTTTTTTTTTTTTTTTTTAACAGCCTATTAGCGAGAATTGTGAAAACAAAAGTGGGTTGCGAGAATTGAGGAAGCCTTGATGTAGGGTGATGGGTAATGGGTGAGTGAATGGGTGGGGTGATGGGTAATGGGTGTGGGGTGATGGGTGAGTGAATGGGTGGGGGGTGATGGGTTGGGGTGATGGGTGATGGGTGACGGAATAGGGAGGGGGTGATGGTAATCTATAATAATATAAACGAAAGTGTGTCTGTCTGTCTGTGTGTGTGTTGTGTGTGTGTGTGTGTGTGTGTGTGGTGTGTGTGTGTGTGTGTGTGTGTGTCTGGTATAGGTTCCGCCCCCCGTGGCGCAATCAACTCCTATGGCACATTTTTGGAACCGGGTTGACCAGGGGAAGGTTTTAAGCCCAGTTATGAGATGATCCGATTTTTTTTTTTTTTTTTTTTTAGCAGCCTATTAGCGATAATTGTGAAGAAAAAAGTGGGTTGCGAGAATTGAGGAAACCTTGATGTAGGGTGATGGTAATGGGTGAGTGAATGGGTGGGGTGATGGGTAATGGGTGTGGGGTGATGGGTGAGTGAATGGGTGGGGGGTGATGGGTTGGGGTGATGGGTGATGGGTGAGGGAATAGGTGGGGGGTGATGGGTAATGGTAAATATAAGCGAAAAGTCTGTCTGTCTGTGTGTGTGTGTGTGTGTCTGGTATAGGTTCCGCCCCCCGTGGCGCAATCACCTCATATGGCACATTTTTGGAATCGGGTTGACCAGGGGAAGGTTTAAGCCCAATTATGAGATGATCCGATCATTTTTTTTTTTTTTTTTTTAGCAGCCTATTAGTGATAATTGTGCAAAAAGTGGGTTGCGAGAATTGAGGAAACCTTGATGTAGGGTGATGGGTAATGGGTGAGTGAATGGGTGGGGTGATGGGTAATGGTGTGGGGTGATGGGTGAGTGAATGGGTGGGGGGTGATGGGTTGGGGATGATGGGTGATGGGTGAGGGAATAGGTGGGTGATGGTAATGGGTGGTAATGGGTGGAGGGTGATGGGTAATGGTGAGTGAATGGGTGGGGGGTATGGGTAATGGGTGAGTGAATGGGTGGGGGTGATGGGTATGGGTGAGTGAATGGGTGGGGGAATACATACATTTCTACATCCATGATTTCAGGAAAGTTAGAAGGGCTATCTAGAGAGTCCATGTTTGGTGGGCCGAAGCCCACCAAACACAGGTGGTGGGCCGAAGGCCCACCAATAGCCCTCCGAGGAGCTAGCCAAAAATTTCGCCCGAAGGGCGGCTTTGCGGTAAGTATATATTTATTATATTATATATATATATTATATAATATATATATCATCATATAATAATATATATATAATATATAAAATATAAGCGAAAGTGTCTGTCTGTCTGTGGTGTGTGTGTGTGTTGTTGTGTGGTATAGGTTCCGCCCCCCGTGGCGCAATCACCTCATATGGCACATTTTTGGAACCGGGTTGACCAGGGGAAAGGGGTCAAAGCCACTTATGAGATAATTCGCCCATTTTTTTTTATTTTTTTTATACAGCCTATAGCGAAAATTTGTGAAAAAAAAAAAGTGGGATGCGAGAATTGAGGGAAACCTTGATGTAGGGGATGGGAAGGGTAGGAATGGGTGGGGTGAGGGTAATGGGTGGGGGATGGGGAGTGAATGGGTGGGGGGGAGGGGTTTGGGGGTGATGGGTGATGGGGAGGGAATAGGGGGGGGGGTGATGGGTAATGGAAAAATAAAACGAAAGTGTGTTGTCTGTCTGTCTGGTGTGTGTGGTGTGTGGGGTGTGTTGGTGTTGGTATGGTTCCCCCCCCCGTGGCGAAATCACTCTAGGACTTTTTTGGGAAGGGGGTTGAAACGGGGGAAGTTTTAACCCCAATTATGAGATGACCCGATCATTTTTTTTTTTTTTTTTTAGCACCCTATAGCGAAATTTGTGAAAAAAAAGTGGGTTGGAGAATTGAGGAAACCTTGAGTAGGGTGATGGGTAAGGGGTGAGTGAATGGGTGGGGTGAGGGTAAGGGTGTGGGGTGATGGGGAGTGAATGGGGGGGGGGGTGATGGGTTGTGGGTGATGGGTGATGGGTGAGGGAATAGGGGGGGGGTGATGGGTAAGGGGGTGAGTGTGGGTGTGTGGTGATGGGAATGGGTGAGTGAATGGGTGGGGGGTGATGGGTAATGGGGGGGAAATGGGTGGGGGTGAGGGGTAATGAGTGAGTAAAGGGGGGGGGAAATCTACATTTTACACCATGATTTCAGGAAAGTTAAAAGGGGGCTAATTTGGAAGTCCTTTTTGGGTGGGCCGAAGGCCCCCCAAAACAAGGTGGGGGGGCGACGGCCCACCACCAAAGCCTCCGCAGGAGTAGCCAAAAAGTCCGCCCGGAGGGGGTTTTGCGGTAGTATATATAATATATATATATATTTTATATATATTTATATATAAAATTTTATAATATGAATCCGAGCGGCCCTCCGACTTCGGGAGGTTCAGGCCCATGTGCAACGGGCCGTATTCCTGCGAGTCCAGGTATACAGTGGTCATGCCAAAAACCTTAACAATCATCATAAAAACCATCACCACCTCTGCAGATACCCCCCTTTCCTTTCCCACCTTCCCCCCTACGCACCAATAAACCCTTTCATTTATGGCCCCCAAATGGCAAGGGGAAGATTGGGGGGGTGAAGGGGGGAGTGGGAGAATTGGAGGGGGGGGGAGAGTAAGAGGAGAGGAGAGAGAGAGAGAGAGAGAGAGGAGAGAGGAGAGAGAGAGAGAGAGAGAGAGAGAGAGAGAGAGAAAAAGGGAGAGAAGAGAGGGGAAGAGGAGAGTCGGGGAGCCCCCTCCTTTTAAATTTTATCTCACAGGCCCCAGCCAGCAGAGGTGCCGGGGGCTGGGAAAAAACCCCTCACCCCCCGGCCCGGGGTACCAAGCTCCAGCAGACCTTCCCGACCAGACCCCCCGCCAACCTCCCACGGAGACGCAGCCTAGAAGAGCCCCGCTCCACCCGACCCCCTTTGCAGGGGAGCCGCCCGGCCAAATAACGGGGGTCATAGTCCCTCAACCCAAGGGGGGCCCCCTTTACATTACTACGGCGGAAACATAGACGCGCCGCCACAAACAGATCCACCACCACTAACTCCCGTGGCGGACAAAACCCTTCCCGCATTGGGAAAGTGCCTTCAGCGAGGTCACACCAGACTACTGCACCGCCACTTGTGAATACTGCGAGAAAAGAGGTCATACTCGCGATTTTTCCCGTAAACGGCTGGCTGGGGAAAACGGAGCCAAAGCGCGAGTATTGTCTGCGTTCAGGACAAAATGCATACAATTTTACTCGAGCAGCTGAAGCCGGGCAGGAACGTTTCTTAAAGGGCCCTGCCCCCACTAAAAACAATCCCTTCCTCACCAATCCTCCCCCCCCCAGCCCACCACCCATTCACAGCATCCCCCACGGTGTTACACCTTTTCCCATACGCTGCTGCCCTCCCCATATCATCGTAAGGCAAGGAAGGCACACGCTGCCTAAAGACCTGTTGCCAAGTTCCGGTTTCAGGACGAATGTCGGCGAGCTAAACAACCCCCTCCCAGGAACAAAGCTGACGTCGTGGGGGCCGTCGGCGTTCCTGATGATGAGTGTGTGACATCATGTGACAAAATTTCGGGCTATTTCATTGGATGCGGCGTGATCGAGGCACCGGAAAAGGGCGGCGGTTTTGCAGTGTTCACCGCGGGGACTGCAGTTTCATTTACTGCCTGCCCCGGCCCCCCAGGAGAAGAAGCGAGTTCTTCCGCCTTCTCCTCACAGACAAAAGTCCCTTCTTTTTATGCCCCTTTTTATCGCCCACAATGGCACGGTGCAGCCCCCTTAGCCTTCCCTCACCGACCAGCTGGACACCATCTTGGCCCCCCGCGACTGCCAGAACAGCTTATCATGGGCGACCTGAATCTTATTGGTGAAAAGGGGCCCCTTCACAGAGTTGCAGTGGTCCTGGGCTTACAAATCACTTTCCCCTCCCCCACACTTACGAGGGGGTCTCTGGACCCGGGCTCATGATCTTCCTGCAGACTCAGTGCAGGCAGCCAGCTGAACAGAGTTGGCAGCTTGATCATAAAGCAGTGCTCTCCCACATTGACCTAGACCCCGCCGCGAGGAAACATGCCAGGGGTCATTTGGTGTGAAAGGGGGGCTGATGGCGGCCATCAAGGCGTCATGTCTGATACTGACGGGGCCGCCGTGCTTTGCGGTGACGTGGATCACAATGTGGCCACCTTCCCCGCATGCCCCTTTGCCGCGCGGGACCAACATGTTCCACATAGAGGCGAGGCTGAGCCGCGAAAAACCCAGCCCGTGGTTCGGTTTCAGGTGTCCCCTTGCGCGGAGGATAAAACAAGGGCCCTGGGTGCGCCTAAAGCGCCCCCCACACAGAGGAAAAGGCCCCGCCCCGGCCACCGTAAGGCATGACCAGGACAGCTTCAGGGCCGGGAACAGGGGGAAAAGGGCGTCAGGGGGGGGAAACTAGCCCCCAATCAAGTTGACCCCAAGCAATGGTGGCCCTTGGTGAAGGAGAGACAAGGCACCGTCACCCAGGAGAGGATCCCGCCCCTCATCCACCAGCGGAGAGGGGTGGTAAAAAACCAGGAGAAGGGGGACCTGCTGGCGCGCACTTCAGCAGGAAGATGAAGACACAGGCCCCTGAGAGGCAGCCCCCCTCCCCTCCCCCGTAATGTGTCACCTGGGACGGGACAGCCCGGGTGGGACGGAGGAACCGTGGCCCGCCTCCTGGTACCGTAACACCAAAAAGGACCTGGGACGAGGTTGAGCCCCTTTTCCTGCTCAAGACTGTGCGATTAGTGATAAGGCCTGTCACGCACACTTTTAGCAGTGACTCCAAACGGGCGCCGGCCCAAGCCTGTGGAAGGAGGCTCGTGTCACACCCGTACAAAGAAAAAGGAGAGGACGATCCAGTCAACTAGTCAATCTCGCCCCTGTCAGTTGTCAGATGATATTAAAAAGGATTATTCCCAGAGCAACTGACCCGCCACCTAGAGGGGCACCACCTGATGTCCTTAGACAGTACTTGGCTTGGGAAAGGGACGCTCCCCCGGGGACCTGCTTCTCCGCTTCCCCAAAATCATGGCAGGACCCCGGGGACTCGGCCCCCCATCGCGGGTGATTCCCCTGGACATCCCCGGGGGCCTTGACTTGTGTGGCAGAAGGGCCCCTGGCAAGCTTGAACACTCGTACACGGGACACCTGTGGCGTTGTTCTTAGCTACCTGCACAGCCGGAGTTGAGGGTGGGGGAATGGGAGCACGTCACCCACATCCCCGGGTGGAGGTTCCGTTCCCAGGGACGGCCGGGCCCCATTCCTGTGGAACATTTACTCAAACCTCCCCCAAGGCCCCCCTGTGGCGCCTGCCATGTGACACTGCACCGTTCCCACACCTACACCAGAGAGGAGACTGGAACGGACAGATGCCACCAACCGAAAAATTGGTGAATCAGGCCTGGGGAAGAGGGTGGAAGTCAAGTTGCTGCCGAAAAGCCCCAGGCCATGTTATACACTTTGAGGAGGACCCCAGGTACTCGATGGGAAGTGAGTTGGGGACGAACCCTTGCCATCAAGAACTCCATCAATTGGGGGTGGAGGTTGACTCCAGGCTCCGCTTTTACCCCCACCTGAAGACAGTGGCGCGTCAAGCCCCCGAGGGTGACTTCCTGCGCCCAGTAAGGCACCTCTCGACGTGACGGGGTCATGCGGCTTATAAGGCCAAGTGAGGCCCGTCATGGAGTACAGTCCTTACCGGATTTGGGAGTGCCCGTCCACCGTCATGCTGGAAAAAAAGGGAGAGGGGGCGTGCTGGCGCCCCTACATCAACCGACGACCAAAATCACATGGAACTTGCCCCCGGAACAGTGGCAGCAGCACCGACGGGCAACAACAACAACATCGCTGCACTCCAAAACACCCGCAAACAAAAAAAAACGATAAGCAGGAGCAGTGGTGGGATGACCCCGCTCCCAGTTTACAGCTGGGGCCCGGAAGAGAGACGGTGCCCTCACAGTGTTGCACAAGGCCCCGGTGCAACACTTTTTTCCACCTTGGGAATTTTGGTCCCGGGAGGGGTCAGACCGCGCTGAGGACGGTAGCGTCAGTGATCTCCCCCTCGGGGCCCCCAGATCCCCCCCTGATGGGCCAACGACCTTTCTTGGGCCCGGCGACATGGGAACACCTTTACGGTTGGGGGATGTCGCGGCCATTTAAATCCAGCAGGTGAAGGTGGCGGCCCAAGTGTGCCGCTAAATCCCCCTTTGGCCCCTAAAGGGGTGAACAGTGTCGGGGGAATAGTGACACACAGTGACACACACATAGTGACACACACATAGTGAAACATTGACAAGTGACACAGTGTACGTGTAAAAAGTGGGGCCCGAAAAATTTTTTGAGGACAGGACCCCCAGCCTGTACCATTATATAATTAGTATTATCCTATAAGGCATAGCTTTTGGATAGAGTCCCCGGGGGCAGGGAATTTTTAAACTTTGCCATCATTTCCCTTTACCACCCCCTTTCTATTTTTTAGCCCCAGTATACCATGATGTAGTGGTTTAAATAAAAAAAAAAAAAAAAAGAAAGAAAGGGGAGGAGAGAGAGAGAGAGAGAGAGAGAGAGAGAGAAAAGAGAGAGAGAAGAGGAGAGAGAGAGAGAAGAGAGAGAGAGAGAGAGAGAGAGAGAGAGAGAGAGAGAGAGAGAGAGAGAGAGGAGAGGGGAGGAGAGGGAGAGGAGAGAAAAAGAGAGAGAGGAGAGGGGAGAGAGAGAGAGAGAAAAGAGAGGGGGGAGAGAGAGATGAGAGAGAGAGGGAAAGAGAAGAGGGAAGAGAGAGAGAGAGAGAGAGAGAGAATCAGAATCAGAATAAGAAATTTATTTTCCCTTTTTCAATGGTTATTCTTGTACAATTATATAAAACAATAATGCGAATATCAAAAACACAGTAAAATCTTAAAACCCCACCTAAAACACACAAGTGTGTAAAACACTTAAAAAAATAAAAAAAAATAGAATTTTATGTAAATAATAAAATAAAATAAAATAAAAATAAAATGAAAATTTTAAAAAGTAAAATTATCATACACAAGTATGTTGTCATTAAAATAAGAAAAAACGTAAAAAGATAAAATAACATACAAAAGGTGTAATCATATAAAAAGAAAAGCATAAAGTAAATTTAAAGGTCAAGCATTAAAAAAATAGCCGGTAAGCTTCTTTTTTAAAAGTAGACATACATTTTGGGGTTTAATATGATTGGAAGACTGTTTCCCTGTTGGGGTGTAGACACCAGCACTGACTGTCTCCTGTGTATTGTTTTTTTTGGGGAAAGTACACTGGTGCTGATTGTCTTGTGTTTTTCATTATGTGCTCTCTTAATAGGAGTGGGAACAACCAACATGGTAATCTTTATAGATTACCTCGGGGGGGCCCAAGTTAAACTTCCCCAAATGTAGCCCCTGGCTTTTGGTAGCGGTTCGGAGTCCGCCAGTTCGTTGCCGTGGCGGCGTTGTATAGCAAAACCTTTAGTTGGACTTGCAAAGTGTCTGTGGATAAAATTTATCTTTTAAGATTTTTTCTAAACAGTAAGGCCAAGCTCGTATTTTACCTTCCTTTAAATTTTAAAGAGTCTTTAGGGATGGGCGTTTTGTTCAAAATTTTGTGCCCCCCAGTGCCCAATTTTGGGCAAAAAACTGTTTTCTGAATTTCAAATATGGCTTAAAAATCCCCAATCTTAAGATAAATTTATTTGTTAAAAAAAAAAGGCTGCATCATTATTCTTTGGTTTTTCAAAATTTTTTTTAATGCGTTTTTGCGTATATCCCTAACCCTCAGTTTTAAAATGGGAGAAAATAAATTGGAAAAAAAAAACCGAAATTCTTTTTGGCGCCCACTAGGATTTTCAACCTGAAAGATTCGCTTGGGTTTTCAATTTCCCGGGTGAAATAAAATACTTTTTTTTCTCGAATTCCTTAAACTTTTTGAAAATACAAATTTTTTTTAAAGGATTTTTGTTTCCCTTCCTAAATTATTTGGACAATTTTTAGAACGGTATCATGGCGATTTAAATCACTAAACATCGGTTAAATGGGGGAGAATCCTTTTTTCTAAATGAGGAAAAGAAATGGCGAGACAGTCCCTATGGGACACAAAATTTGGTCCAAGTTTCCGCACAGTTCCTAAAAGAAATTGCGTTTATTTTCAAGTTTAATTTTAAACCAAAAAGGGTCATTTTATAAAACATTTTTTATTGTATCTGTGCTTAGTGTAAATTTAGAAAGGACATAATATCCGGAAACTTTTCTTGCTGCCATGCTTTCCCCTATTTTTTTAATTTTTAAAGCAGTTAGTTGAAAAGCAATAAACCCCTTTTGGGGGGTTTAATATTCTTATTCCCCGGGGGGTATTTGGGTTTATTTTTTCTAAACCCAATTTATAAGCAAGAATTTCGGGTTCCGTTTTCTTTAATATTAGTATTGGTACAAACAAGCGTGTTTCCTGCAGCTAATCCCCCAAAATTTTCGTGTTGTAAAACAAGTTAAATTGTTATTTTGATAGAAGTCTTTTATAAAAAGGTGGAATTCATTTGAACCCTGGGGGTGTTTTTAGTGTTTTATTTTGAATGAAGTCTACTTTATGGGCCCCCGGGGCAAACATTTTTTTAATTTGCTGCCGTAGGGTTTTTGCACTTTCTTTTTTTTGTTGGACTTTTAAAGGTTTTTTTCCCCCTTTCCAAAAAACAAAAATCCTCAGGTTTTGCTATATTACATTATTGGGCAAGGACCTTTTTTTTCCTGGAAAAAACCAAAAGCGCCAGGGTCAGCGGGTTTCCCGGGTTTTCTTCAAGTTAGAATTATTTCAGACGGTGTGACCTCTTGACCTGTTTTTTTAAAACCCATACGTCTGGTTTTCGTTTGTTTCCCCCTTTTACAAGTTGCGTGGACTTGTTATTTCCGGCATTATGGTTTTTTTAAGTGTCAGTTACCCCCGTGCGAAAAATCTCCTTACTTCTTGAGTTACCTTGGGTGCACATGCATTTAAACATTTAAGAAAGTGTTCTGTGAATATTTGGGCCTGAATGTCGATGTTATCTGTATTGAATACTTTGTCAAGAACATGTCTTTCATTTAATAATAAGGTACATAGCTTGTCAAGAGAATAACTTTTTAATTGGCGAACAGTTTGGCGAGTAGGTCGACTCTTTGGCTTGTGTAGGTTTACCGTGACGCTGATGAGCTCGTGGTCACCCACAGGGCAAGGGGTCGTGTCAGAGTGGATTACTAACTCAGGTTTATTCAATCAATCATTGGGGGCATACGCCGGAGGGCGCGTCGCCTCGCCCACCCTACGACGCCACTCCCGGGGGTCACCACGCGCGAATACCCATGCAGGCTCCTTTCCCATACCAAGCAGCTCTCGACAAGAAACATCAACTTGCCCCAGCCACGAGCCTTGTGGGCGCCCCCTTGGCCTCCTCCACGCCGGATTGTCTCTTACAGATACAACCCGATGGGAAGGATCGGTTTCAGGGTAGCGTGCCACATGCCCATATAGCCGAAGTTGGCGCTGACGGACTGTGCAGGTAATAGGCCTCGATTCAGTCTCACGGTGCAATCGCTGATTTGACACGTAATCATCCCAGCGATACCCCATGATTCTGCGAAGACACTTATTACCAAAGGCATTGATTCGTCTCTTCAAGTCACTATTTAGTGTTCATGTCTCACAACCATAGAGTAAGACAGGGATCACAAGTGATTTGAAGATCCGGATCATTGTCCTCATGCACAGGTACCGACAACGCCAAATACTCCCGCTGAGCGAGTCCATAACACCGTGGGCTATGCCAATCCGCCGTAAGACTTCTTGACGTGACCCGCCGTCATTATGGACTGCGCTACGAAGGTATGTAAAACTTTCCAAGATCTCAATGTCCTCGCCACACGCATGAACAAACTGTACTGCTTCATCTAGTAAGTCTCCAAACACCTGGACCTTGGTCTTGAGCCAGGAGACCTCAAGTCCCAAAGGTTTTGCCACCTCGTGCAGCGCCTCGAGAGCCATCACCAGGACCTCCAGCGACTCAGCAAAGATTACTGCATCATCGGCAAAAACAAGATCAGTGATCTTGGTGTTGCCGACGGATGCTCCACAATCACTTTGATCTACAACCTTGTCCAATACCCAGTCCATACAAGCGTTGAAAAGTGATGGGGCAAGGACACGCCCTTGCCTCACTCCTGTATTCACAGGAAAGAAGCCGGATACACCTGCCCCACACTTCACAGCACTCTCAGTCCCAGAATACAGACCAGTTATCAAACCAATAGTCCTTGCAGGAATCCCTCGGAGTCGCAGAAGATCCCAGAGTGACTCACGATGCATTGAGTCAAACGCCTTCTTGAGATCAACATAGGCTGCAAGCATCCCCTGTCGAAACTCACGTCGGCGTTCCACCAGGACTCGAAGCGCTACCACCACCAGGTTTATTGGTAACAACTATGTACAGAATGGTAGCAGAAGGAGGAGCGATTTTTGTTGGCGTATTAATTAACTGAGTCATCTTAGCGTGTATTATTATCTGCTGAAGCTTACTATTTTCTTGTAAAAGATTATCGTTAAAATCGCCATAGTATGTAGCATAGCTTATTGCGTAGAGAAATACTGTGAAGGACATTACTGATATAATCAAACGTGTGTGATAGAGACCAAGGGTGGCGGTACAAACAGCCAACAATAACTGAGGGTAGCTTCCGACACTGCACCGTGACCCAAACGTCCTCTACGCCCTTTGGTCTTTCAATATCTATGTCGACAAGTGTTACTTTATAAGTATCCCTTATATAAATACAAACACCTCCACCTCTTCCTTTGTCACACCTAAAAACAACATAATCAGGTATTGCGATATATTCGTCATTCATGTCAGAGCATAGCCATGTTTCACTCACACACAATATATCACTGTTTTTTTCATTTAGTTAAAACATCTATTTCTTCTTTATTGGCTAAAAGGCTTTGGGCATTAATGTGGTCGATTTGTAGATAATTCCATTTATTAATGGTGTTTTCATCGGCCCTGCCTGCATCGCCTACTTCCTATGGGTTATTATTGTTACACTGCTTTTGCTTACGTCCTAATTGATGACAATGAAAACACCGAAGCTGATGGTCAAACCTGCAGGTTGTCTGGTGATGGTTTTGTTCTCCGCAGTTGTAGCAACCTCTTCTGTTTCTTATTTGGGTGTCTGGGTATTGGTAATGGTGTGTGTTAGATACCGTTCTGGAGTAGTTGGCTCTCTGTGATATATCCCGGAACTCATGCCGGTCGTTCCGAGTTGTGTGAGAGGTGGTTTCGCCTCTCCCGCCGCCCTGACTTGACTCCCACCGTGCTGCTTCGGTGCCCCGAGGCCTCAAGGCATCACCTCGGGGCATAGAGCCACGCACAGGAGGAGGGTGCGAGGCGCCCCACTGCCTGGGCGTAGTTGAGGCAAGGTGAGGCGTTTGGGGGATGGGGGGTAAGAGGCGGCCATTCGGGTGTGTGCTGTGGAAGAGGGCAGGGAACGCACCACGCTGGACGGGGTCAATGAGGCTCCTCCCTGAGCAGTTGTAGTGAGAGGGAGACGGTGAGTTGCCTTGGCGTATGAGGGGTGGGGGGGCAACGCGATGGACGGTGTTGAGGGAGACCAAAGGTTGGAATTACTTTGGTGTGATTGTTTCATATTAATTTTTTTATTTGCATTAATATACTTATTTTGATTGGCATTGGGGAAACTAGTGGCCAGTCTCTTAACATTGTTCCAGTTCGAGCAGAGTCGGAATCCTGGGCACTGTTTGTCAATGGTCCCCAATAATTTAATCGCACCTAGTCTATTTATAGTACAAGGTTCATTTTACCCTTCCATGTCAAAACATAAATCATCTAAGTCGCCGGTACCAAGTCTGAACGTAGGTGTTGTTTTCATTATTGCCACACCGTTTGTTTCCCCCCATTTTTCTAGGAGTTCATTATAGTTCTCTATTTTAGCTTAGATTGCACTCGACATCAGCAGTGGCACAATCTGACATACGTAAATTCATGTGATCACTTTGTTATTGAGGTCACTAATTAAGAAGCCTAAGTTATCTAACATTGTTTCTGGAGCAACGTCATCAAGAATATCACTCATACCACAGTAGATCACACATGCAGAAGGGATACGAGTGAGCTTCTCTGTCACCCAGCTTCTGAGCAGGTCTAGATTAGCCCCGGTGATAGTTCTAACTGTGGAGTCTTGAGCCAAATCAGAGCGTAGAACTCATCGTAAGTTGGCGTCCCCCAGCAGGAGACAGTTAGTAGTGGATGGTGAGTCTTCATCTGGTTTATTTTTATTGTTGTTGGTTTGTTGTTTTTCCAGTATGCTAGCTCGTTGCTGTAGGAGCTCTATTGTTACGTAAGCGGTCTTGATATCAGTTCCCAGCAATTTGATTTCCAGGTCTTTAGTTTCCAGTTTAGACATTATTGTTTCAATGTTCTTTGTCATTTTGCGCACTTCTTCCCTTGCCACATCGTTCTCTCCACTGACGTCAGAGGTTTCGGAGGCAGAGTCGGAGGGTGGAGAGGATGTAAGCGTATTGTCCAGGGGTGAGTGGGCTTCCCGCGTGGTGACTAGAGATGGGGAGGCTGGACCTGAATAGGCAAGTGATGGAGGTTTTGGCACAGCTGACCAGAGTCTTCAAGTGTTGTGGGGGGCAGCTGCTGTGCTTCAGGTAGCGGGATGGCTGGCCCTGATCTATTAGGTGTGGTGGGGACTGATCCTGGGCTATCAGGTGGTGTGGGGGCAGGCCCTGGTCCATCAGGTGGTAGGAGAGTAGGCCCTTGTTCGTCAGATGCTGGGAGGGCCAGCTGCTGTGAGCCAGGTAGCAGGGGGGCTGGAACTGGGTCCTTAGGTATAGAGGGTAGGGTACGCCGTAGGTCCAATGAAAAGTGAAATATAGATTATTTCGAATTTGGCAGGGTGTTTTCTTATGTACAATTGAATTTTAAGGGTGGTTTGTCCACTTCAACTTTTTGTTTTGAGCACTTCTTGCTATACAAAAATGGACTTTTATATTTATATGCAAAACATAGCTGAAAGTGCGATTTTGCATAGTAAGAATTGCTCAAATGCAAAAATGGAATTAGATAAAATCGTCTTAGAATTACATTTTACTTAGGAAATTGGCATGCCAAAGTTGAGAAAAAGATTTTTTGTTATACGGCGTACCTTAACCAGGGTACCAAAATAGTTGGATTGGGTTACGATGGGAGGGAGGACAAGACCAGGGCGATGGTGCCCGACAGCTATGGGAAACTGCACCCAAGCTTGATCAGGGAGGAGCATGTGTCAGTGACAGAGGAGCCATTTGGAAGGTACCTTTGGCACTTTGTACCAGAGGACCCGGTGCCACCTAAGAAGCCTGCGTTCAAGGTGGCACAGGCTCTCTATGATCTGCTGGTGACACACGACTCCACCGACTCACTGATCGTACTGCAAGGTGACTCAACTAGGGCCAACACGGGGTGGAAGGGTGGTACTCACGCCCATTTGGAGAAGATGCTGGGACGCAAGCTCTTCTGGAGTATATGCGTGTTGCACACAAACGAATTGCCCCTGCGCCACCTTATCACCAGCATCGACGGGCCTACCTCATCTGACACTGGCTTCACGGGTCCAGTGTGCAGTCTGCCGTCCAGCGTGAATGAGATGCAGTACAACGTAGAGTTCAGAGGAGTGCCTAGCGGTGAAGATCTCACGGAGATACCGGAGTATATCCTGGTCAACATGTCCACTGACCAGCAGGTCTCCTACCAGCTGGTCCAGGCTGTGAAGCGGGGCGTTCTCCCGTCCGACCTGCAGGAGATCAAGTGTGGCAAAGTGTCCCACTGCAGATAGCTCACCACAGCCCAGTCGCTCGTGTACATGTGGACCAGAAAGCATGGACTGACTGGCAAAGAACTGAACACCCTGGAAATCCTAGTCAAGTACTGCCTGCAGGTGTACTTCAAACTCTACTACGACATCAAGGTTCACCACAGACTAGAGGACGGCCCCAAGCACATCCTCACGCAGCTCAGAGTGATGAGGTCGCAGCCCAAGAAGGTCCAAACAGCTGTGACCTTCTACGTGCGGACAGGAGCATGGTTCGCACACTCAGAATGTGTCCTCCTCTCGCTGATGGCGAGTCAGAGTGAGGACGACCGCAGGTTCGCCGTGACCCAGATTTTGAAGCTGAGGGCTAGCGAGGAGTATGGGGACACCAGTGTAAGACCTCGCATCACACCCAAGCTGAACTTGTCAGCCACCAGCTTGCAGACACTGATCAGCTGGCAGCCTGGCCAGGTGCACGAGCCGGCATTCACCTGTTCACTGTCCGGGGATCAGATCCAGGAGATCCTGGTCAAGCCGTACGAGGTTCCGAAGTTCTCTATCCACACTCAGAGCACCGAAAGAGTCGTGAAGCAGGTGACAGAGGCTGCGGCAGCAGTGGTGGGGCAGCAGGCCAGAGTCGGGGTCATCCGGGTTCGGGCCCACCACCGGGAGACCATGCCCTGCTTCAGGTCTAAGAAGGACATGATGGACACGTTCTAGGCCAACGTATAGGCTGTGACACTGTGATGTAGTGCCTGATGAGCCAACTGATCAGAAAGAGCTTACCACGCTAGTCATTTGGAACTCATATTGGTGCATGATGCAATACACAGGACCAACTGGACACTGCGTACTCATTTAAGCATTATTCGATCAGGGTGCAATATAAAAGTGCGATTTTGCATAGTAAGAATTGCTCAAATGCAAAAATGAAAGCAGATAAAATCGTCTTAGAATTTCATTTTACATAGGAAATTGGCATGCCAAAGTTGAGAATTTTTTTTGTTGTTATACGGTGTATCCTAATAGAGGGGGCTTGAATCTGGTTAGCTGGTAACGGGAGGGCAGGCCCTGGGTTGTTGGGTGGGTGGGCTGTCTGAGGTGCTTCGAGTATCATGTTGATGAGCAGGTCCTTGTTTACCCATATATTTGTTAGCCCTAATTCACAACACCGTTTTTGAAGGTCTGGTTTGTGGAATTTGTTGAAAAATTCCATAGTTGGATGTCGTAAGGATGTTTCAGTACCTGGTGATGGGCAGTGGTGCGCTTGCGCAATGTTATGTTGCGCTTGCACACCTGGTGTTGAAGCATTGCCGTGTGACATGTTTTGAGTTGACACTTTGACACTTTGCTGTCTCGCAAAGTTCTCAGTCCTTGATATCAGTTATTTCATGTGGTGCACAAAATTCTTTTACGGCGAAGACGGAAAGTCTATAAGACACTTTAAAGATGACGTCGTCTGCTTCAGGGATCTTCTGCGCATGCGCCGACTAGAGTGAGAGACTGCAAGGGGGGGTAGGGCCAGGTAGTCTTGCACTTATTGTCTAATTTGCACTAAGTCCATATTTCACTTTCACTACCTTTAACCCAAAACTTGATCACCAGTTCTTTATGTATCTTGTGTGATGATTGTAGAGTTGTACGTATTCAGGAATGCTTAATGGGATGGTAGTGCGACTATGTTATGCTGAACGAGAGAGTAGGAAGAAGAGAGACACTTTTTGGGGAAACACTGGAGGCTGAGTCACGTGGTGGCGCCGAGTCACGTGACGGGTCAGTTCTTGGCTTTCTTTCACTTGAAGCAAAAAATCCTTATTTTCGGCACAATGATGGCACTTAGCGAATTGGATATTCTTTCACACACTCTGTGACACTAATGCATTAGCACGGGCACGTTCACACTGTCGTAATTGCCACAGAACCACAGTAACTGACCTCAAAAGACGGAGCGATGTCAAACACGTCCTTCCTCCTCGAGTCTCTCTCGGTCTTCAGAGAGAGAGAGAGAGCGAGAGAGCGAGAGAGAGAGAGAGACAGAGAGAGAGAGACAGAGAGAGAGAGAGAGAGAGAGAGAGAGGAGAGGAGAGAGAGAGAGAGAGAGAGAGAGGAGAGAGAGAGAGAGAGAGAGAGGAGAGAGAGAGAGAGAGAGAGGAGAGAGAGAGGAGGAGAGAGAGAGAGAGAGAGAGAGAGAGAGAGGAGAAGACGAGAGAGGAGAGAGAGAGAGAGAGAGAGGAGAGAGAGAGAGAGAGAGGAAACACATTAACAAAGTGGAATGATGACAGACTTTATTTTTCGGTTTTCAATATATTTTTTTCCCTTTTTTCCTATCACTGTAGCATTGACATTTGGCATCACGTGTTTTTTTCCTGACGCTAAAATCAAGGGACTACTGATGAGAAAATGTCTGCTGTCTTCTTTGTTTCTTATGTTTCAAACGCTATAGTCACTTTGTCCGCTGTTTCATCTCTCTCTCTTTCTTCTTCTCTTTCTTCCTCGTACTTCTCTCTCTCACTTTCTCCTCGCTCGTCTCTCTGATGTGTTCTCATCTGTCTCTCTCTCTTCTCCTTCTTTCTCTCTCTTCTCTCTCTCTCTCTCTCTCTCTCTCCTCTCTCTCTCTCTCTCTCCCTCTCTCTCTCCTCTCTCTCTCTCCTCTCTCTCTCTCTCTCTCTCTCTCTCTCTCTCTCTCTCTCTCTCTCTGAAACCAAACTAGAAATACCATATAAATGTATCTCTTAATCTAGTATTACTTGTGAGAAGAGAGAGAGAGAGAGAGAGAGAGAGAGAGAGAGAGAGAGAGAGAAGAGAGAGAGAGAGAGAGAGGAGAGAGAGAGAGAGAGAGAGAGAGGAGAGAGAGAGAGAGAAGAAGAGAGAAGAGAGAGAGAGAGAGAGAGAGAGAGAGAGAGAGAGAGAGAGAGAGAGAGAGAGAGAGAGAGAGAGAGAGAGAGAGAGAGAGAGAGAGAGAGAGAGAGAGAGAGAGAGAGATCTTACAACTGAAAAAAGAGCTGTATTAAGACAAGAGGAGGAGGAAAACGAGGTGGAACAGGAGGAGAAAGAGGAAGAGGAAGACGAGGAAGAGGAAAAGGAGGAAGAGAAAGAGAACAAAGAGAAAAGTTTTTACGATAATATCTGAGCAAATTTTATATCAGTGACTTGATGAATGCGGTGTATGTGGAAAGATTGTGAAAAGATTGTGGGAGTAAGAGAGGAGGAGGAGGAGGAGGGAAATCTATACGAATTCTAAGAAGACCTACATTTCGTCTTTTCCTTCTTCCATTTTAATTCTCTCTCTCTCTCTCCTCTCTCTCTCTCTCTCTCTCCTCTCTTCTCTCTCTCCTCTCTCTCTCTCTCTTCTCTCTCTCTCTTCTCTCTTCTCTCTCTCTCTCTCTCTTCTCTCCTCTCTCTCTCTCTCTCTCTCTCTCTTTATACTACTCTCACTACTACTTTGAACTCTATAATAATCTCTCACTACTACTTTGAACGCCGTAGAGGTCAGACGTGTCGTTCTGTCGCTCCTCTGCCAACTTTGGCTCCCCTTGCTATTGCTGTGTATCAAGATGGACGAGACAATTTTGAAGACCCTCATGATTTCTCAGGACAANGAGAAAAGAAATTTGTTATACGGCGTACCCTACCCTACAGGTCATTGACGCTGTATGTTAAATGGGTTGACCCCAGTTACCTTTAAACAACAAGATAGAAAAGGGTAACATATAAATGGTGGCAGTGGTAACGATAAGTACTTTATTTTAACCCTCTTGCATTCCGTAATTATATTTATGAATTCCTGCTCGTGGCAGCCCATGGGAGAGGCCCTCAGAAGGGCTTTTTTATGCGTAAAAAAGTTTACTTGCTAGTGTATTTGTTTCCCATACCAAATACTCTTATCAGTGTAAATGTTATACTGTTCTCTTTGGATATGTTTTTTCTATAAGATTATCGCATAAAAAACTATAAAGCACACAGAATAAATGCCATTATGAGACTCTGAATGTATATGCATAAACAGTAAATTGACTTCAACTCTTCACTAGAAAATATTTTCTCAGAAAACATTCGAAGTGTTGCATACCAAAAGAAGCGGAATTATATCAGTCTTCCATAGAAACCATTAGTTTTCTGATAAGGGAATGTGCTCCGTGGTAAAAGTAGCATAAACTTAACATTTCTCGCGAAACAATCAATTTTTTTACATTTTCTTGATATTTTCAGCAATGTTATATGATACAGCCTTAAGTTATGTTTGTCCGGCAGCCATAAGTACATTTTTCTTATAACCTTGTTTTGTGGTCTTAAGTTTTTTTTTAAGTGGATTTTGTTTGCCAACATATCCGGTTTGAAAAATATACATGTTGGCTCGCTGTCAGCCTTGGGCAATTTGAGATAATTAGCATAAAACAAAATGGCCGCCAAATTATATCAAAATACATAAAATACCATACATCCCTTGAAAATTCACACAGAGGGTCAACCAATACATGAATTCCAGGGTATTTTGATCCAGAAAATCTATTTCTGGTATTTTCAATTTCAAAATGGCCACCGTTTTCAAAATGACTGCCCAACAAATAAAAAATTGAAGTGTACAAATCGTAATTTTGACGTATGTATGATTCGTACACTTTGTTAATTTACTAGTAGATTTTACTATTTTGTACATTTACTCATGAAATTATCTGAAGGTGCAGTGTGTATAGTTTTTGATAGAAACTGTTGAAAACTAGGGATGCCTGAACATGCTATATTCACATTAGATATGTATAGGTAATTGATCCTCCCGTGTTTATTTCCTCGTAATCCTCACATCCATTTGTTGTGTGGCATTTTATTTCTCTGTTTATTGTTTATCATAATGGAGTGAATGTCCTTGCACTACCAGGGCACACTGGTGACTTCACTGCTGTGAAACCCAGCATGGGGTTCAGTGTCAGCTAAGATGTAACTATATGTAACGATATGGCCATGGGAAGACTGGCATAATAGGCATCACAAAAAAACCTGCAACACTGAAAATCTGGGCTCTTAGTCTGCATTCTTGTGGCCAGATAGTACAGGATGTCTTCAGCATGAAAGATTCTGACAGGTTACAGAGCTCAAAGACAACCCACAAAGAAGAGGCGAAAGCTAGAATTGATGCAGATAATGCTGACAGAATAGGGCTTCGAAGAAAACTTGATATGAGTATACACCCTTTAGCCCCAGAACAACACCCCAAAGGTACAGTTATCAATGTCGAATTGCTCTACCATCAGTAAATGTTGATAAAGTACTAGATATTGACACCAGACAAATAAATGAATTTGAAAGAAAATTACCAAATGGCTTTTATGATACAATTAAGAAAGAAGTTGAAACTATGAATGTCAGAAAGAAGTCAATCAAGATGGGGGAACATAAGGTTATGATACAAACCTGATTTATTCCCGAGTGATGGGACTACAAGCTAGTTCCAGAGATATAGATATTAAAGAGGTTCTGTCATATGAGCTCTCACCAGTCCCCACAGCTCTCTTTACTGAATCAGGAGAAATACGAGTCTCTAAATCAAAGTCTGTCTTGAAAACCCAGACAAGGATAGATGTATCAAACAGACAGTTGACTCAGAAGTCAGTATGCATTGATGGTTGTGCCCTCCTGTGGGTTCCTCATTGGCCAGGATCAAGTCCAACTAAACAGCCTGTGGTACTTGATTATGTAGATAAATAAAAGTCACATAGAACAGAGGCTGAAAACTGAAGATGTGTTTATGATCTTTGACAGATATGAGGATTTCAGTACAAAATGTTCTACAAAGACCTGTAGAGGGAATGAAGGCTGCCGCGTATTTAAGTTAAGTCCCACAGCGCCTCTGCCTTCTCAGAAGCTTGCCCTTACAATGACAGAAAACAAGAAGCAATCGATCAATATTATTTGCGACAACATTCTGAATGACATAGATTTCATTCAGAAGAATACAACAAATCACAAACTTATGATAACAGGTCAGGACAAAACACCTGTAGAAGTAAGTTGCTGTGGTACAATTGTAGAAAGAGCTGACATGACAACCACTAATGAAGAAGCTGATAACATCATTGTGCAGCAGGCTATAGCAGTTGCTGTAGCCAGGCCACTGTAAAGAAACATCAGAACATAATTCCAGCAATATTGGCAGGTCATGGTCTTACTGAGTGTGATACAGTGGCAGCATGTTTTGGTATAGGAAAAGGAAAGATGTTGAAAGTACTGAAAACAGGTCTGAATCTGGATATGATAGGTAATGCTGAGGCTAGCTGGCCTGAAATGTTGGAACAGGCAACAAAATTCATAGCTTCCTGTTATGGACAATCAAAGACCAATTCTATGTCTGAGGCCAGAGTAAGTGTGTGGACTTCAAGAACGGGGAAGTCGGGAGCAACAGTTACTCCCAAGTTATGTTCTCTTCCACCTACTACAGAGGCCTTCATTGAGAATGTCAAGCGGGCTCATCTGCAAACATGCATATGGAAGAATGCCCTGCAACTAGATCCACCAGATTTGGAACCCACAAGTTATGGATGGATCAAAGAAAGCAGAACAAAGTCACTGCTGCCTACAACAGTCCCTACCAATGTTCAGCTAGCACCGAATCATATACTAAAGTTGTTAAGGTATATGTAGGGGTAGAAACGCATGAATGTATGTATGTATGAGTGTGGCTCTCAGAGTGACCGGCGTCACCTAGTTACTGCAGGATCGGCACTTTAGAGAGACGGCAAGGATAGATAGAGAGATGTCATGTAGCTTATAAAGCATCTCTTATAAATAAATGGTAACATAATAGATATTTATATAAAGTAGATATATTATCAGTTTATTATATGGTAGAAACATTACTTGCTCATTACTATATGTTTAATAGTGGAGCAGAGGTATATGTAGATAAATAAACATAGTAATTGCCAACTGCTTGGCAGGGGACAGAGGCGGCCTCGCCGGGGGACGGGCAGAGGGGCTTGAGCTAGAGCATAGAACGGAGATTGTACATACGAAGGATTCCTCATATACATATTTCGTCAAGTGTATAGTTTTAAACTTAATTATACGAACTACCTCAACCCCAAGCGTCTCCTACATCCTCACGACACCACTAATATTCCCAACGTAACAGATTGATTGGAACGTGTGTTACTGGACATTACTCACCTACATTCACGGTGAGTATCTATGTGAGTAGAATTACTCGCGTAAAGGAATATCCAGAACAAAGTTGATATGATGCACATGTTCAAGTAAACAGCCATGTAAGTCCTCAAGATGCGTGTAACTTTTTAGATGTTTTAATGGGGGTTGTAAGTACTTAGACTTCACTTACCTCTCAATAATTAAATCACCTTCGGGTTCTTTGTTTGAGACTCCCTATGAACCTATCGGGTCCAGGACTACATACAGGGTAAACAACAAACACTTGGTACCTTAACTAGTTTATTTACAAGATCTACACATAGCAAAAATAGCACCCCCCAGCACACAGGCATCCACTCACTCACGCCCTAGATAGCTATCCCTAATTACGCCTACGATAACCTACTGTCTGGTATCTGCCTGGGGAATAGATATAAGGGGTTATGGTTATCTCACGCTTTCGACGAGGACCTGTAGCCTTTGTCCTCGTCGCGGTGTACACACGTGGTCGCCCTCTCCACGCACTCCTCTTCCCAGCTCGCGTCTGCCCCAACCAAACTCTCCTTCTCCTCGCGGTGTGTCTCGCCCTGCGTCTGCTAGCAGGAATCAAGCACCAGACACGCGGGGAACTGGAAGGAGGTGCAAGAGATCCCGAAGACGTCCTCGGCTAGGGGAGATGTAGTCGTGGCCGTGACCTGTAACAGAGTGGGGCGACCCAGGTCGCCCTGCCTCGACTCCAAGATGGCGGCTGGTGGCGAGTTGCCACTTCGGCTCATCTCAACATATTTTCTATACCTTTTTTTCTATTATGCATGCCTAATTTCCTATCAGCCACCACATGCAATTTACTTCGGGCGTTTCTGGTAAAGTACCCGGCTACTCAATTGTTTAGGCAATTGAGGCTAAACACCTTCCCACAGACTGGCATCCTTTCCCGCCACCAGAAAAACATTAACTGGCATCCACCAGCGGGAACAACAGAACTGACTAGCGAAGCGGAACTAGGGGATACGGGGACTTGAATGCCTATAAAATGTCTAGCCATTACATTCGCCCCACCTAGATAAAATTCTTTCCGCAGAAAGAATTTACTGACTACCTGAACATGTTATAGCATCATGCAGGTTAAATGTAAATTATCTAATACATTGGATCCGACCTAAATAAGGCAGTCACACATCCAGGCACTCTGTGGTGTTTGTACTTTAAACCGTTTACAGGGGTTTTGCTTGTAACCAATGAGCGGAAAAAACCCCGCATTTACGTTAAGTTCAAAGTCTAGGGGATAAAAACTCCAAAGTTTCTAGCAAACCCTGTATCGGACCCAATCTGGACGTCAAGACGCGTCACATTTAATTACCGACAAGTGTTATGTGGTGTAGGGTATGTATATACATAGTGTAGGTGGTACAGGTGAATGTAACATGGTACGTATACAATAGTGTTACAAAAATTTAATCCTGTCTACCTGCCTATGATTTCCTAAATACATGCACCCGTGCCATGCTAGGGAGATATTAGTGGATCATGCAATTCTTAATCCAGTCTAACATGCCGCCGTGGAGGATCCCCTAGGGTGGCCTCAGGTGAACACTGCCCTGGAGTCCTCTTCCTAACTCTAGCTCCGAGTCGACTATTCGGCAACTAATCTCGAGAAGAAATCAGCACCCACGTTGGCCTGCCCTTTAATGTACCTCAATAAGCTAGGAGCACTGTAGTGGATTAACTGCCAGGCTCCTCAGCCACTAATCTCGAGAGGATCATACAGCTCTATGTCGCTGTCGTTCGTGTTTTGACACACTTCGCAGGAATGCACCCATCTGCTCAAATCATGGCCCATGCCTGGCCAATAAAATTTCTCGGCAATACGTTTCCACGTTTTCTTCCTGCTCGAGTGGGCACCTGTGGCATCGCAGTGATCTAACTCGAATACGGCATAGCGATATTTATCAGGCACGACGAATTGAAATCTCTCGTGGCGACGGGGAGTTATGAACTCGCGGTATAATTTCCCATCTCGCTTTACAAAGCTCGTATAATTACCGCGCACTGTTCTGATCGTTCCTTCGCAGTAATGCCGTCGCACGTTCTCGAGTGAAAGATCTGTCTCTACCTCCCTCCTGACGGCCTCGCTGTTCTCAAAGTCAGCGGGAGAATACATTTTTACCTCGTTCCCGAACTTTGCTTCCTGCATGACGGCCGTTGCCATTATCTGACTAACTACCTTTCTCCGTGGAATATCGTGCCGCGGCCTTTTGTGGCTCGGCGAATCACGATATACAGGTTTTGGTGCAGTATAATGGGGCTCCTTGTGTACGGCCGCAGCATTTTTGTGCCATCGGGTATTACTCGCTTCGAGATTTACTCCACGGCCTCCAGTTTCCCTTTGTGCTGGCCTATAGCTTGCCTGAAAGCGACGAGGGCTTAGAACTGGGCACTATATGTGGGCTCAGTCTTACGGGCTGGCGTCGCCGTATCCCGTCGTGGCGAGCTATCGTCTTCCCATGGCGTATCTGCAGCCTCGACCCAAACTACGTTCGGTGGCTCAGCTTTTTCCTCATATGCCTCAAAATACGCATCGGCGACTCTACTCATTTCAGGCAACTGTTTGACCCGATCAATTTTCAACCTCGCGATTAGCGGTTCCGGGCATGACTTTAAGAATTGAGCGCGCAAAATTAAATCTTTGATGCCCTCGACAGTCTCCTCAGCTCCATCACTTTCGCGCCAGTCTCGAAAATTCCCGGCGATTCTCACGGCAAACTGTGAGGCAGTTTCGTTCTCTTGCAACTGAGCTTCAAAATACTGCTGCTTAAGGCGCTCAGTGCTCAGCCCATATGCCTGCCTTTAAGAGGGCATGTTTCATCTGATCATAGTCACGGCTATGTTTATCCAATCTATAGAGAACCTCGAGTGCCTTACCCTCAAACAAGGTCATAAACTGAAGTCTACGCGTGATCTCGTCATATTCCAAAAGATCTGCCGCATCTTCGAACCTTCCTATGAAGTGTTCAATCCTATCGCTTTCTTTGAACATCGGAAGTTTTAATTTAGGCCGGTTCATAACTGTCGGCGCGCTTCCCCCGTGGTTACTTGCTCGTAACACTTCCAACTCATGTTCCCTCTCTTGCTACCTATATTGCCTCACTTTCCCTATCTTCTCTCTCTTTCTCCCACTCTCTCTCTCGCTCTCTTTCCTTCTCCTGTCTCTCACTCTCCCTATCTTCTCTCTCTCTTTCTTTCTCCTTCTTCCTCTCCTCCAACTCTTTCTCCCTATCTTCTCTCTCTTTCTCCCACCCTCTCTCTCGCTCTCTTTCCTCTTTATCCTCGCGTTGCCTACGGAGAAGATACTCTTGTATTTCTTTTGGCTCCACAAGGCCTATCAACTCCGCCTCTTCCCTATATATCTGAACACTCATGCTGGCGGGGCTATTTGCTGCCTAGAATAAATTACCCTGTGTAATCCTGGACTAGCAAGAATGAGTCCCTGTGTGGGCTCCAATGTAACGGTTTAGATTTTTTAATGGGGTTTTAAGTACTTAAACTTCATTTACCTCTCAATAATTTAATCACCTTCGGGTTCTTTGTTTGAGACTCACTATGAAGCTATCAGGTTCCAGGACTACATACAGGGTAAACAACAAACACTTGGTACATTAACTAGTTTATTTACAAGATCTACACATAGCAAAAATAGCACCCCCCAGCACACAGTCATCCACTCACTCACGCCCTAGCTAACTATCCCTAATTACGCCTACGATAACCTACTGTCTGGTATCTGCCTGGGGAATAGATATAAGGGGTTATGGTTATCTCACGCTTTCGACGAGGAACCTGTAGCCTTTGTCCTCGTCGCGGCGTACACACGTGGTCGCCCTCTCCACGCACTCCTCTTCCCAGCTCGCGTCTGCCCCAACCAAACTCTCCTTCTCCTCGCGGTGTGTCTCGCCCTGCGTCTGCTAGCAGGAATCAAGCACCAGACACGCGGGGAACTGGAAGGAGGTGACAAGAGATCCCGAACATAAGAACATAAGAACATAAGAACATAAGAAAATAAGGAAGCTACAAGAGGCCGCGAGGCCTACACGTGGTAGATCCTGTCACCTAACACTACCTACATCCACCTTTCATCCCCATCCATGAACCTATCCAGTTCCCCAATGACTCAGCACTAACTACCTGTCTACTGAGACCATTCCACTCATTCACCACCCTATTTGTGAACCAGTTTTTCCCTATTTCCTTTCTAAATCTACGCTCTCCCAGCTTTAATCCGTTACTTCTTGTTCTACCCTGGTTAAAAGCCGTAAGAACTTTTCCTACCTCTCCTTTATTAAATCCCTTTATCCACTTAAAAACTTCTATCAGATCGCCCCTTACTCTGCGTCTCTCGAGTGAGTGTAATTTTAATAACTTCAATCTCCTCTCATAATTAAAGTTACGCATCCCTTGTATCATTTTGGTCATCCTTCTCTGCACTTTTTCTAACAACACTATATCCATCCTGTAATATGGAGACCAAAACTGAACTGCATAGTCTAGGTGAGGCCTGACTAGAGCCAGATAAAGCTTTAGAATAACTTCTGCACTTCTACTTTTAACACTTCTGGTAATGAATCCTAATACTCTATTAGCTCTATTTCTGGCCTCAATACATTGTTTCCTAGGTCGGAGGTCTGGGCTTACCCTCACTCCAAGATCTTTTTCACCTTCTGATCTTTTCAGCGATATATTGCTTATGGTGTATCTATTACCAGGGTTTTTTCTACCAACATTCATAACGCTACATTTATCAATATTAAATTCCATGTGCCATCTGACTGCCCACTCGTTAAGTTTATCTAAGTCTCCCTGCAATATGTTTACGTCAGACTGTGATCCAATAATCCCTACCTAACTTAGTATCCTCAGCAAACTTGCTGATATCACTGCTAATCCCACTATCCAAGTCGTTGATGTAAATCAAAAATAGTAATGGGCCCAAAACAGACCCTTGTGGAACTCCACTTGTCACCAGTCCCCATTCGATTTGGAACCATTTAATTGTAACCTTTGTTGCCTATTACTTAGCCAAGCTCTGATCCAATGAAGAACCTTCCCATCTATACCATGAGCCCTAACCTTATTTAAGAGTCGCTCGTGTGGTACTTTGTCAAATGCCTTACTAAAGTCCAGATATATTATATCATAATCCTTATCATTATCTGCCGTCTCGTAAACTTTCCTATAAAAACTCAATAAATTGGTGAGACATGACCTACCCTTGGTGAATCCATGTTGTGAATCATTGATCAAACTATGTTTATCTAAGTGCTCTCTAATGTTTTTTGCAATAATAGATTCCAATAATTTACCCACCACTGATGTTAGACTTACGGGTCGATAATTTGACTTTAGTCCTCTGTCTCCCTTCTTAAATATGGGAACAACATTTCCTTTCCTCCACAATAATGGCACATCGCCTATCTCAACCGATTTCCTAAAAATGTGCCCTAACGACTCACTAACAACCTCCTTGCATTCCTTTAATACCCTGGGATACACTTCATCTGGTCCTGGCGATTTAAATGTTTTCATTTTTTCTATACCCTCCTCCACCATTTCCCTAGTTATCACAATATCTTTGAGTTTCTCCTCATCGCTTCCTTTGAACATCTGTTCATTATCAGGTATCGTCTGTGTATCCTCCTACGTAAAAACACTTAAGAAATAATCATTTAGACTCCTACACATATCCTCATCCGTATTTAAGACCTCACCCTGTCCTGACCTTAACGGCCCAACTAATTCCCTTGTCTTTGTTTTATAAACCTGATAGAACCCCTTTGGGTCCCTGTTCGCCTGTTCTGCTACTTTAATCTCATAATTTTTCTTACCAACTCGAGTTAATTTCTTCACTGTCCTCGCCATCACGTTATACTGTTCTTTGTTTACCAATCCTGCCTTGAACCTTAAATAAATGTTTCTTATTACTCCAATGTTGTGTTTTAACTTGGTGGTCATCCATTTTGGATCACTCTTTCTGGACCTTATTTCCCTATAAGGAATATTTCTTTTCTGTTCGTCAATTATATTCCTTACAAATGAGGTATAATCCTCCTCGGCTCCGACCTCACTTCCCCTTCTAACCTCTCTAATTACCTCCTCAGCCCTGACCTCACTTCCCTGTCTAACCGCTCTAATTATCTCCTCAACCTCGACCTCACTACCATATCTGACCGCGCCAATTACCTCCAGGTGCCTTCCTAATCCTTCATAAGTGGCCTTTCCAGCTGTCAACGCCCTGTCCTGGGAAACTTTCTGCTCCTCCATCCCACACCTCTTATTAATAACCTCCAGGTGTCTTCTTAATCCCGCATAATTGGCCTTTCTGAAATTAGGAATTCGATGCCTATTGCCACTTAATTTTCCAACTTCCCATTTTAAGCTAAATCTGATCTCATAATGGTCGCTATTATCTAAATTCCCCCGACCTCCACATTTGTAACTAATCGTCTCTATTTGTCAGCAATAGATCTAGAATATTATCTCCTCTAGTAGCCTCCTTGATTGCTGACTTAGGAAGTTATCCTGGATTATATTTAACAATTCATCTGCATCGCTGTCACCTATGATTAAATCCCAGTCTATATTCCTAAGATTAAAATCTCCCACCACGCATAATCGATTATATCTGCAGGCCTTGTTTATTTCTTCCCATATAGGAGCTGAATCCTCTTTACATAAGTTTGGAGGCCTATACACTACACCCAAAAACATTTTTCAGTTCCCTCCGTAACCTCTACCCATATAGACTCTATGCTGTCATCTGTTTTATAACATTGTTAACACAACACTGCAATGCATCTCTTGCATAAAGCGCAACTCCTCCTCCTCGTCTGCCTACTCTGTCCTTGTGAAATAACTTATACCCAGCTTATCTCGACTTCCGGATCGAATACCTTTACTGACATATCCAACCATGTTTCTGTTAATGCTATTATATCAAATCCTCTACACTATTTATTCCTCTCAGGAAATCTATCTTTTTTTAAATACTCCTACAGTTTGTATAGTAAACCTTCAAGCAACTCCTCTTTTTTTGTCTTTTTCCCTTTATCTTAACTAAAACCCCCTCTTTCTTCACGTCCATTCCCCCCCTTCTAAATTTTTAGGCCAATTTCCTTTTTTCCCAACCCCCTGCAAAAAACCCCGGTTTCTTAAACAAAAAAGATCCCGAAGCGCCTGGGGGGGGAGTGTAGTCTGGCCTCCCTGTAACAAGTGGGGCGCCCCAGGTCGCCCTGTTCGACCCAAAGATGGGGTGTGGGAGTTCACTTGTCATCTTAAATATTTCTAACCTTTTTTTCTATTTGCATGCCTAATTTTCTATAGCCAAAAAAAAAAAGAAATTTTTAGGGTTTTTGGTAAAAATCCCAAAATTGTTTGGGCAATTGGTTCCCTTTTCCCCCCCCCCCCCCCTTAATTTAAACCTTTGGAGAAAAAAAACTTTAGGAAACAAACTGGGGTTTTGGGGGCTTGTGAATAAAATTTGTTTTGGGGTGTTGGGAACCGTTTTTGTTTTTTTAATCCTCCTTGTTTAAATATCCCCCCTTATGGGGTTGGTTTCTTTCTTTATGTTTTCTGCTTGTTGGGCCTGTTATTTCTTTTTTTATTTAGTTGGTTTTTTCCCTTTACTTTTAACGTAAAAATTCCAAAAAAAAAAAAAAAAAAAAGGGGCCTTTTTGGGGTTTTTTTCAAATTTTGGATTGAAAAAACCGAAAGGTTTTTTTTTCTCCTGGTATTTTGGACCTTTTTTTTTTTTGGGAAATGGAATTTTGTTTTTTTTTTTCCTTCCCTTTTTTGTGTGCTTTTATCTAAAACCCCCAAAGGTTGACAGCGAGAAAACCAATATTTTTTTTCAAAAACTGGATATATGGGAAGACAAAATCCACAAAAAAAAAAAAAACTTAAGACCCTAAACAAGGTTTTTACCCTGGTGGCTGCTGGTTTCAGCAATCCCTATAATGATAACTTTAAGTTTTGTTCACGTCTAAAAACTCCTGAAAATAAAAAAATGAATGTAAGCTTTTATTTATATGTCGAAACTTTTGTTTTGGCGAAATTTTTTGAATATTTTATCAAACACCCAATGGGCCCCAGACAAACAAGTCACGGTTGTTTACACGGTCCCTTGGGGGGGATAAAGCGGGTTCGCCGCGGGGGGACCTAAAAGGGGAAAACAAAGGGCGATGGAAGAATTTGGAGTTATTTTTGCGCGAAATTGATTTTTTCCAAGGTGTAATTACTGTGTTGTTCTCGCTGACAACACTATAGAGAAGACTGAGGAATGGTTGTGCGGGTTTTTCTAAACCAAGAAAAAAAAACAAAAACGGGCCCCTCTCAAAAGGAAGAAACTGGTAGGTACGAAAGTGTCCCTATCACTTGCTTATTTCTTAATGAGATCTGCTGGGGACTGTTTTTTCCGGGTTTTAAAAGCCTTTGCACATCAACCATCACCCCCAGGTCTTTTATGTTGTCACGACACGGAAATATAGCACCTGGAATACAATTTCGCCCAAAACAACTCGAAATTTTTTCATGTCGAAAAGTTTCTTTTTGGTAGGTTTACAATTCATGGTTTGATGTTTAAAAATACCTTTTTAAATTTGGTTCCCTTTTTGTTTTTCTTTCCTCATAAAAGTAGTTGGTACATCATGGTTTAAGTGTTATTTGACGAGCTACTACCACTACTATTAGGGAGGAAAGACAAAAAAAGGGGAACTAAATTAAATGTATTTTAATACTATCATAACCATGAATATGTACAACCTAAAAAGAGAAGACTACGACGATGAAAACATTTCGAGTTGTTTTGGGCGAAATTGATATTCCAGGTGCTATATTTCCGTGCTCGCTGACAACATAGAGAAGACCCTGGGGTGATGGTTGATGTGAAAAGGCTTCTAAACCAGGAAAACAGTCACAGCAGAGTTCATTAAGAAGTAAGAAAGTGATAGGGACACATTACGTACCTACCAGTTGCTTACCTTTTGGACGAGCTTCTGTTATGATTCTGTTTTCTTGGTTTAGAAGCCTCTGCACATCAGCCATTACCTCAGGTCTTCTCTATAGTGTTGTCACCCGAGAACAGACCACATTAATATAGCACCTGGAATATCAATTTCGCGCAAAATAATTCGAAATTCTTCCATCGCCGTATTTTTCCCTTCGTAGGTCGTCCACCCGCCGCGACCCCACCTTATCCCCACAATGCACCGATGAAAAACAAACCGTGCGTAGTTATGGGAAAGGTCCATTATCACGGACATTTTTAGTATGTTCCTACCTTCTTTTCTCAAACTTTTCAAACTAAAGTATTTTTTTCTAAAATAAAACATTTATTTGACGTTTTTCATCAGCAGTTCTGGGATGTCTTCAGAATATTCATATCTGCCATATTGCCTGAGATATATCCGTGTAAACTTGACCATCTACTAGCAGTGAAATATTATTTACAACCTAAATATTTTTGTTAGTTGGTTGGAAAATATGCACTATAGTTGTATAAATGATATATCCAGACGGTAAAGACAAAATACCACTAAGCGATAGTTTCTACCTCAATATTTTGGAGATGGAAAATTTTTGAGCTAAACCCCATTCTCCTCGGCCTGATAAAGTCACCGCCTTCCGTCTCAACGTTCCAATATTTGATGACATATACTGTAGTAACAAGAAAAAAAAAAAATGTTTATGCATACACCCACATACGTGCACACATACGCCCACAGTCAAGCATCACAACGATCGAAGATGCGCTTTGTTCATATATTTTTTTCAAACACACTAAATACCAATGTACACACAAAACCAATAGTGTAGGTGCAAACACGAAGTACTGAAAATCTAAATGTGTGCATGTATATATATATATTATATATATATATTATATATATATATCTATATATTTATGATATATAATTATATATATATATATATATTATATATTAATATTTAAAATATTATTATTATATATATATATATATATAATATATAACAAAATTACCCGTGGTTACAATTCATTTTAAAGTCAACTCGCACTGCACAGTTTCACTTTCTATATCATAACCTCGCTAACACACACGTCAACCATTCAAGCTAATAGGCTATACAGGATATAGATCGTTATACATTTCGTTCATGAGCTTGAACTGTCCGTTATCAACGTTACACGAATATGTATAGCCTATTTTCAGTACATAGTATCGTGATCCTCATTATATATGTACTGACAGGTCATTCACACAGATTTATTATGCAGCAAATACACGCGAAAGCACTGAACGCAGACACTTGAGTCCACGGTCGGCCTTTAAATCACCGCCGCTCATAACGCCCTGACAGGCTGACTGCCGGGAGGCAACTATAATATTTGATGTGCGCTCTACCATAAGAATGCTTACAGAGGGCTGCCAGATAATTAATTTTCAAATCGATCAGCTTACTGAACACTTGCCCAAAAATGACGCAGATAGCGTTATTTATCGATTTTAGGCGAATATTTTTCTGCCGCGGAGGGCTGAATGACGCGTTTGCGTCATAGGTTTTCCCAGACATCACTTCTCGAACGACGCATAACGCGTCATAGAATGCAAGAGGATTAATATAATGAACGAGTAGTGAGGAGAGCAGAACAGACGATATACTGTAAAACAAACACTGATCAAGTGACCAAAGCTTGAGAGACAAGCTGAAGTGAAGAGACTGAGAGGAAGATTTTTATGCTGGGTCAGTCGCAGGGGCGGATTGACCATAAAGGCAAACCGGGCTGTGTCCCCGGTAGGCCGGAGGGTCTTGGGCAGGTCTGAGTTCCGGCGGGGCCGGCCCTCTGTAGCGCAGTATGGTACGGTTGTGAGAGACGTTTATGCCCGGAGACCGAATGCCTCGTCTGGCTCAAGCCAGACGAGGCATTGTCATTCGAGAAGTGATGTCTGGAACACCTATGACGCGAAACGCGTCATTCAGAACCCCTCTCCCCTTTATTTAAAATTGAATCTGAAGGAGAAATGACCCCAGAACCCGGTTTGGGCCCCCGGGACACCCCGGGCCCCTGCGTCGGGGGGGGTTTTAAGGGTCTGAGGGCCCCCGGGGCCGGGGGCCCGGGGGCCGGGACTCGAGTACGCTTGACAAAACAAGGGGGCTATGGGGTTTATTGCCGGGTTAATATTGGGGGTTTACAAAAAATCATAAGTTCAACTTTTTATAAAAAAGGGAAAAAATTTATAAGAGAGAGAAAAAGGGGAGAGATCAGCTTTTTTCTACCCTGGGTTTTTTTTTGGAGACCGGGATAGAAAAAAGGAAAACCCAACATGGGGTTTTTTGGGTTTTGGCCCGTGAAGGGGGACTCCTTGGACGGCGCTGCCAGGACAAATCCCAAAAAATCAAAAAATTTAAGGGGGAAATTTTTTGGGTACGAGGACGACATTTTCAGTACTATACACCGCCAAACTGGGACGCTCGCACGGGATTCGGGAAACGTAACGGACAATACCGGGGAAATGTTGGACAGTGGGGAAAACGTGAAAAAATTTACGAGAAAAAAAAAAAGCTAAAAAGATCTTTGGGCCCCCCTTTTAATGGGGTCTTTTTAAAGGGAAAGATCCCCACCCTGCCGCCCGGGAGGAGTGGGGGCGACTGAGAGAAGCGGAGTAAAACGAGAAAAACCCGCCCGGCGAACCAGGGAAGTGTGATACGCTTGGTTTTCGGGGAGAGAAAGCTCTCCCGGGTGACGGTACGTGATCGATGAGTGGAAGGGAAATTTATTTAGGTAAAACCACCAAAAAAAGCATTCGGATAATTTTTTTGGGAAAATTAATTCTGTGAGAAAATAAATTTGAAAAAAGACCAATTTTTTTATTTTATATTTTATGATTTTACATTATAAGCCTGAATGAGAAAAAAAACTACCCTACCAGATACTTCCAGGAATGGGGCTTATACAGTCGAGGAAAGAAACCCTTTCCCATCGTGGAGTTGTGTGCGTGTTGATTTAAGCAATACTTGTGTTCCTAAAATTTTCGATATGGGTACCAGTAAAAATGAAACAAATTTTTTCTTAAAAATAACATGTTTTGCCTGGCGTTTTTTTTTGGGTTTGTACGTGCCACCCTCAGATTCCCCCTATTTTTAAGGCATGATGCTTTCAGTAACATGCAGTCAAAGCTGAAGATTTACCCACCATTATTCGGGTTTCATTTTTTCATGGGTTGGGGGGGGGGCCCTGGGAAAACCATAGGCATCCGCCTTGGGGGGTTGGTTTTGGTATCAAAAATTTGGGCGAGAATGCTTTAAAAAAAGTGTTTTTTTTTGGGGAAGGGGGAAATGCCTAAGTTAGAAAAAATGTGATAGCATTTTGGGAGTTGGCCCGCTTTATGGGAGTTATCCCCCCTTTTCCCCAAAGGGATATTATATAATTATATAATATACCTCATATAAATTTTTAAAAAAAAAACTTTTTTTGGTGGGCCCTATTTTTCCCTCGGCGAAAAGACGGCCCCCGGAAAGATCGGGTGGCCCACGTTGGAGGGCCCCCGAGGGAGACCCAAATCATGGGGGGAAAAACCCGCCGGCCCGCGGTGTGCGTTCAGAGAAAGTCGGGTTTTTTTGGGGTTTGGGGAGGTTAAAAGTAGCAGCCCCAATACCTCTCGAAGCTTTGTTGAAGGCGGTGTTTTGAGAAGAATCCGGGACCAGAAACCGGTGTCGTGGTTTGTGTGGAACTCAACCCTAGGAGGCCCGGAATGTTTCCTTTAAAATGGAAACCCACAGGCACCCGCCAAGAAACTGTGCATCATAAAAAACCCAGGCAGTATCCGACCCCCGGAAATTGGGAAAAAGAACCCCTTTTTGTTTTAAAAAACCCCTTCCAAACTGCACACATACGCCCACAGCAAGCATACAACGACAAAGAGCGCTTTTTTCATTATTTTTTTCAAACACACTAAATAACCAAATGTACACACAAAACCATAGTGTAGGTAAACACGAAGTACTAAAAATCAAAAGTGGCTTTTAAATTAAAATTATATTATAATATATTATATATTTATATTTTTGTTAAATTTTTAAATTATAAAAATTATATATTTATATATATATATATATATTATATATAATATATAAAAAAATTTACCCGTGGAAAAATTCATATAAAGAACTCGCACGCACATTTCTTTTCTATATCATAACCCGCTAACAACACGTAAACCCATTAAAGCAATAGGCTATATAGGATATAGATCGTTATACTTTTCGTTCAGAGTTTGAACTGTCCGTTATCAACTTTTACACGATTAGTATACCCTTTTTCAGTACATAGTACTGATCCTCATTAATATGTACTGACGGGTCTTTCAACAGATTTATATGCAGAAAATACACCGAAAGCACTGAACGCGCATTTGAGTCCAGGTGGCCTTTAAATCCCCGGCCGCTTAACCCCCCGACGGGACTGGGGGGGCAACTATAATATTTATGTGCCCCTTACCATAAAATGCTTCAGGGGGGCCCCAGATAAAATTTTAAAATAGATCAGTTTACTGAACATTTGCCCAAAAATACGCAGATGGGTTTATTTATCGTTTTTTAGGCGAAATTTTTGCCGCGGGGGCGAATGCGCGTTGGGCGTATAGGTTTTCCAGAACCCTTTTCTCAAAACGAGCATAACGCGTCTAGAATGAAAGAGGTTTAATATAATGAACGAGTGTGGGGAAAGAGCAGAACAGACGATATACTGTAAAACAAAACGATAAAGGACCAAAGCTTGAGGCAACTAAGTGAAGAGACTGAGGGGAAAATTTTTTTTATGCTGGGTCAGTCGCAGGGCGGATTGACCATAGGCAAACCGGGCTGGTCCCGGGAGGCCGGTGGTCTTTGGGGAGGTCTGAGTTCCGGCGGGGCGGCCCCTGTACGCAGTATGGTCGGGGGTTTAGAGACTTTATGCCGGAGACCGAATGCCTGCTGGCTCAAGCCAACAGCATTGTCATTTGAGAAGTGAGTCTGGAACACCCATGACGCGAAACCGTCATTCGCCCCCTCCCTTTTCTAGGTTTTGAATCTGAAGGAGTATGACCCCAGAGGCGGATTGGGCCACAGGACACACCGAGCTGGGTCCTGGGGGTTAAGGGGCTGAGGGGCCCCCGGCGCGGGGCCGGGGGGGCCCGACCGAGTACGCTTGACGAACAAGTGGCTATCGGGATTAGTGCTGGGAAAATTATTTGGGACGAAATCTAATTTTAACATTTTTGAAGCAATTATAAAGAGAGAGAAAGAGGAATAGCTGTTTCTAGCATGGGGGTTTTTTTTTACCTGGATAGAAAAAAGAGAGAAACCAAATCGGGTTTTTTGGGGTTTCCCGATGAAGGTGATCCTTGGGGCGGCGCTGCCATGCGATGCCAAAATCAACAAATTTAAAGGGGATTGTTGGGATCGAGGGGCGACATTTATAGTTACACCGCCGACGGGACGCATCGCACAGATTCTGGACGTAAAACGGCCAAAACGGTAATGTTGGACAGTAGGGGCAAGGGGTTTTTGAAAAAAAAAAATCTTACCCGGGGAAAAAAATAAAAACAAAAAACTCCCCCAAAGGGGGGGGGACCCCCCGGGGGGGCCCCAAAGGGAAAAAGTTACCAAAATTTTTTCGTAACAGAGAAAATTTCCAAAAGGGGATTTCCGCCCCCTTGACCAAAAAATTGGAAAATTTCTGGTTTTTAATTTTTAAAGGAAAAAAAAGAAGGAAACGGAAACCGAGCGGGGGTGCAAAAAAAATTTTTCCGCGCGGAAAAAGGGGGGCCGCGGTCCTTAAAATGTTTTTGGAAAAAAAAATTCTGGGGGTAATTTTGGAAGGAAATCTAAGTTAAAAAGTAAATTAAAGAAAAAACCCCCTCAAGGGGGTTTTTTTACCCGGAAAGGAGAAAAATTTTTTAAAAAATGAAAGGATTTCCGGGCGGGGCTCCTACGGGAAACAACATATAAATTAAAGGACGATCGTCGACCCCGCCGGGAAAAGATTCCGTTCCTGGCTTTAAAACCCCCAAAAAATTTCCTTTCCCGGGTAAAAGCACTTACGAAAAAAAAATTTCAAAATGAAAAAAAACTGGGGTGTTCTTAGAAGTAAAAGGGCCCCGGGGGGCCCAAATTTGGGAAGGGGGTTAACCCCGAGAGCGCCCCAAAATTTCCCCCCTTTTTCCCAAAAACAGGAAATTAAGACAGGGATGGAGGGAATTATAAAGGTAACCCTTCAACGGAATCGGTAGATAATTTCTTGGAAAAAAACCCCAATTCCCCCATTGAAAAAAAAAATAGCCTTTAAAAACAAAGATTTTTGTTGCCACTTGGGCCCAAAAACCCCCAACCAACGGGGGGCCCTCCTGAAAACAAGTAGTTCAACCTTTTGGAAAAAAGGGGAATAATATAAAACCCCCCAACATGTTCCTGTTTTTTTGGTTTATCCCTAAAAAACCCAAAATTTCCCCCCTTTTTAAAATTGAGCAAAATTTGGGGGGCCGCCCTTTGGGTTTAATTTTATGTGTTTACCGATGTTAAATCCCTTAAATCCCTTTCTCCCGGGCCTTTTCCCAACCCCAAAGTAAAAGTTTTTTGAAATTGTTTTGGAAAAATTTTTTTAAAATTTTTTTAAATAATGTCAAAAATTCCCAAAAAAACCCCAAAGGGGGGAAAATTTTTTTTTGGAATTTTTTTTCCCCCCAAATTTAAAATTTTTTTAAATTTTTTTGATAATGCAAGTCTGTTTTCAGATAAACCCAATTTGGTTTTAAGGGCTTCTTCTACGGTATGAAACAACTCGCTTCCGTTCTTCCTGCGGGGATCATGCAGTGTTGCATAAAGTTAGAAGGGCGGGTTAGTTAAAAAACCATATCATTTTAATATTTAGATCGAAAAAAAACTGTTTCAAAGTCTATCCAGTACCCGCCGCCCACGCTTTGGAAAAGTAAGATGATATAACTATGGGCCAGAATTTTTTTGCAAATTTATACGATGTACAGCGTAGCAATCACAGGCCCTCGTCAAAGCCCCATCGGCCCCGACGGGCCCCCTGGCAACAACTAATCACGCTGGGGATGAAGGAACCATCTGGCGGGTATAAATTGGAATGGGAATTTAAAGAGCAAAGCGGTAGTAGAAACACTAATCCATCGGATGTCGATTTTAACGCCATTTTTGAAAAAATCTTAAAACCCGTGATTTGAAAATTGGGCTTTTGAGTCATTTAGAAGTCGTGTGTATATTCCTGTACTGGACGATCCCTTCCCCCTCAGCGAGGTAGAAAATCAGATTAAGAAACTTAAAAGTAACAAAGCGTGCGGGCCTGACGGCATACCACCAGGAGTGTTTAAGTGGCTACCGGCAGAGTTACTTATGTATATATGTACTATATCTAATAGCATCTTCCAAGCTGGTGCGTACCCTTCACAGTGGGCGTATGCTAATTTTTTATACAATTTTCAAGTCAGGTTCACGATCCTTACCAGAAAACTATAGGGGTATTAGTATAATGAATAGTCTTACCAAACTGTATGACATGGTGCTTTGCCAAAGATTGTCATTATTTTTTAAGCCATATCGCGAACAGGCAGGTAGACAGGCAGGCAGGGGGTGCACAGAAACACCTAGTGACCTTACGTCTCTTACTGAGATGGCTAAAAGGAAAAAGTTAGTCTTATATATCACTTTTGTGGACTATTCAAAGGCCTATGATCGAGTTGTAAGGAAAATTTTATTTAATACATTAAAGCGGTTGGGGTGTGGAATGGTCATGTTGTTTGCCATCATAGCCATGTACACTGTGACAAATAGCATTATCGGAACCGCTCTAATAGCATCTACTATCGGTGTGCGCCTAGGTGCCCCCACCTCCTGCTGGCTTTTTGTACTGTATGTGAATGATATGATACATTTGATTAAGAATAACAGTGATTTGATGGTTTTTATCATGGCTCCATGTACTAGTCCTCATGGATGACACTGTCTTGTTGTCCACAACAAGGGCTGGCATGATTAGGAAAATACAGCTTTTAAATCAATATTGCTCTCAAATCATACTCATGCTATGAAAATTAATATAGTCAAAACCAAATTTATGGTTATAAATGGTGTTGCCTCGGACAAGGAAACGCTTGTTGTGGACACCCTGACGATGGAGCACTGTAACCAATACATATATTTGGGCAGCCCTTTCGTCGCTGACGGTTCCACTTCCTCAGCCATAAAAGCCCATGCTCACAGAGTCACATGTCACGTACTTAAGTTTATTGAATTTCTTAATAAAAACAATGATATTCCATTTCCTATAGAATTTAAGGTGTTTCATAGTGCTTTAATGTCATCAATACTGTGGGGATGTGAATCGTGGTTGAACGGAGACTTAAAGCTAATACGTAAGTTCTATATGTGGTGTTTAAAAACTTAAAAAGACTATTAAGTGTTCGAAAAACAACCCCCAATGACTTGTGTCTGGTAGAATCTGGTTTTCCCCCAGTACAAACAATAATATAGAGTAGCCAGCGTAGGTTCTTCTCAAAAATGTGGACTGACAGATCAACTATGGAAGATGATCCATTTGTTTTTGTGTTAAAGATGGTAATGGAAGAAAACGTTCCCATATTATCTAATTATGTTCGAGACTTTGTAAGAAATGATAATGATGATGTAGAAAATGCAAGAGAAGAGTTAAGGATAAAAGTTGCAGCTTCTACCTCAACAATGTCTCAATATTATTATACTGTAAAGCCTTTCATGTACTTAAAATTAAAAGTACATGAAATTTATAAAAGAAAAGACAGTGTTAACGAATTGAAACGTATTTCCTGGACACGGTTGCGCTTAAGCGCACACTCTCTTGCCATTAAAGAGGGTCGATGGAACAGAAGGGGCAGAGGAAGACTGCACATCGAGGAACGGTTGTGTGAGTGCAGTGAAGTGCAAACGGAAAAATATATATATGAGCAATTTCCCTTATCACAACAGTTTCGTGATTTTTTATCCAATTTCAACTTTGGAAAATCTAATGAATGAAAGAAATTATTATGACGTGATTTTTTGTGTTGTTCATGACATTTTATTGCTATTTCAAGGCTGAAATCAACATTTCTCTTATTCTGGTGTGAACTGTCTCCGTGGTGTTATTCATTTTGTTCCTCTTTTTTCGATTTTAACTTTTTAGATTTGAATTTTTCGATGTTTTAGCAAAACGTTCTTTTTTATTGGTTTTCTTAATTTTGATGTTTTATTTGTGCCATGTTTTTGTATTATTTACTTATTGATTATTAGTTCTATTATTATAACCTAGTTTTCTGTTTTCATGCAGGTTATAGATGATTTTAAAATTTTACAGTCTTTTCTTGTACTTTGTGTTTCTTTTTACCTTGTACTTTGTGAGAATTTAATCTTATTTAATGTAGCTTAAATGCGATGTTATTTTCAAATTTTTGTTTTTAGTAGAGTTGCTGAATTTTTAGGTTGAGCCCATAGACCACTGTAAATCTGGACTGCGCACGGAATATCGGCCTGTTGCACAAGGGCCTGAAGTCGGAGGGCCGCTCGGATTCATATATATATATATATATATATATATATATATATATATATAATATATATATATACGGATATATATATATATATATATATATATACGGATATATATATATATATATATATATATATATATATATAATATATATATATAATATATATATATATATATATATATTATATATATATATATAAAATATATAATATATATATATATATATATATACGGATCATATAGACTGGTTTATCAGTATATATGATATACTGTAATCTTCGTAAATGTTTGTTCTGTAATATTATAAATAAAGAATGTAAAAGACGAAAAGAAAGGCCATTACGAGCTCTAAAAGAAAATGCATGAACTTATATTCACTTAAACTCTTCGCCTTTAAAACTTTGCAAGTCAAAACTTTTATCAAAAGGGTTCAATAGAAGGCGTTTTTAAGTTTCCTTTGATGAATTTGATTGAAAAATTTAATTACCAGCATGAAAAAATTTAGCGAACTAAAAAAAAAAATCATAAACGGTCTTTTTCCCCGATGTTACCCTATCTGGTGAGTTACAGGTAAACGGGGTAAAACCCAAGTAAGAATATTACAATGTGGGACACAGTAGGGGTTGATTGCCTAAAAATGTAGATGAGGGGTAGGAGTCTTTCCCGTCCACCCCAGACATTTCAAAGGGTAGTTTAAAAAAGGGCGAGGGGTTTTTTTATAAGGCTTTGTTTTTTACAAAGTACCAGAATAAAAATTTTACAATTATATATATATATATATATATTATATTATAAAATATATATAATTATATATAATATATATAATATATTATATATATATATATATATTTTAATATTATATATATACTAATAATATAAAAATAAATATATTAATTATATAATATATAATATATATTTACACTGGAGGGCGAGTGACAGTCAGGTTCCGAGGGCCCAAGGGAATGGCCGGAACAGTCAGGACTCTGCCCTTTTTGTTCTGTCTTCCCTCGGCCAGTTGCAATTTTGATTTTTGGCCGGAATCAACGGGTTTCCGGTGTTCATGCTCTAGGCCTTTTCATCTTGCAGGTCATCATCCTTTGGGGGCAGAGCGCTGAGATGTACAACAGTTTGGGTTGTGAGGCTGGAACCAGGTCGAGGGTTACGTGTTGCATAAAGACACCAGGTTGTTTTGATGCAGGCCATGGCGGATACTTCGTCAACTAACTCTCAAAAGATGTTGTTCCCTCAGAAGACAGGCGACACACATCCTGTAGTTAAATTTGATAAATTTTTAAAATAATTAATCAAACCCTATTCAGCTCCAAATATCGCTCGGTCCCCTACCATACGCGTCCTCGCGATGGGCAAAACTCTAGGACATGCCCAACCATGTAAAGGTAAGGGAGTCACGACTTCGCGTCCATTTCCCTTTTAAGGTCCCATAAAAATTGAGGGTTTTCTGGACAACACAGACAGGAATACAAAAATAAAAAAAAAGTACAATAGGAAAAATGATTGGGGATAAGGGAATAAGGAGTTAAGTAAACTTGTACAGCAGCTTTAAATCCGATAAAGTTAGAAAAAGTGAACTCGGAAAGGTGTTATAAAACTTGTTTTTAGAAAAATTTTACATTTTGCAAGCACAATGGGAAAAATTTACTAAAAAAATTCCCAGTAAAACCAGGTGGAAGTAGAAGGGGAAAGTGTCAGTTGACGGAGCGCCAGACGGGCGACAAGAACCCGAATTTCCCGACACTTCCTTTTTCAGTCCCCGTCGGGGGCACTACAAAACAAAAAAAGGTTTTTTAAAAAAAAATAGTGATGACTAAAAAATGATCGAGAAATTTTCCTTAGGTGCCAGGTGAGTTAAGGGCAAAAAGACGGGGCCCATAAAGCATTTTTTGGGTTGCACAATTTCAAAAAAACTCCACCTTTAAGGGACAGAAAGGCAAAGAGTGAGGGGACAATAAAAATAAATTAGATATCGGACTCATTTTTGAAAAATCGATAAATGACCAAACAGTACAACGGCAAGTTTTTGGATATTAAAAAATCGATTAGGCAATTTACAGTCTTTAATTTATTCAGCAAAAGGAAACGGTTAAATTTGATGAACTTCAAATATGTCGAGTTTAAAAGGGTTTTTTGAAGATTTTTGGTTGACGTAGCACACCCCCCCCCCCCCCCCCCCCCCCCCCCCCCCCCAGTAAGGGATAGTAGTGATAAAATACGCGGATTTCAAACAAGGTTTTTTAATTTATTTTCCCTTTTCCCCAATATCTAAAGCATGGATAAAGTCCTTGACAGGGAAAAGAAGGAAGTCCCCCTTCCACCCGCGGGTCTCAATGTTCGTATTATCATGAGTTAGCATGCAAAAGAGAGTTAGCTTTTTCGCTATGGGTAGTATTGATAATTTCCTAGAAATTAATATGCGTTTAAAATGGCTGCACTTGTTAATAGTAAATGTTAGTTTACAACATAAAAGGGCAAGATCATCACATGCTTTTCAAGTTAGCGATTTTTATGCATTTTTAACTTTTGGGCTTTATTGTTTGCTGAGTATGGAAGCAGCGTTTAAAACCTTTTACGTAATTTTTCTACATCCTATTCATGCCTTCCAAATATCATGCGGAAGTGACCTATACCAAAGAATCCCCGTTTAGTCGGTTAGAAACATCAAGGCCGTGGCATTTGTCTAGGGCAAGATTGATTGTGTCATTGAGGGTAAGTAGGTGCAGAAAGAGAGGAAAAAAATGGTCTCTATGAAAAATTTTTGATCCCCCGACCCAATTCGACTCAGGGACATAGGTTTCGTGGGAGACTTTTTTTCCAAATTTGAATTAAGGTGTTCAGTTGCCCGTGCCCTCCCCCCAACCGCTCGGTATCCAAGAAGAGCAGTTGGGGGTACGAAACCCACAACACCCCCACCGGGGAGACTCGCCCCAAGGGGAACGAGGGCTCAGGTTGAGATGTAAAGGGTCCAAGCCAGATAGAGCTAGGTGAAGAGGAATATAAAGGCAAAAATGTCTGGAAAAAAAAAGCATTAGCAAAACTATTTGTACCAGAGCGAAGGTTATAAGCTCGGTGGTTAGTTGGAAGATGATTTATCTTTAGTCAGACGAGTGCATTGTCTGGTGATTTTCACTAAGGTAAATCAGGCTTTGCACTGGTTTTTTTTAATTTGTCATGTATACCCCCAAATGTTTTTAAACCCTGGACAAAATCTCAAACTTAGACCTTGAAATTGTTTTAACACCATGGTTTAGCCCACAGGCGTGGCCCCAAAAAATTTAGGAGAAAATTTGAGTGTCTCTCGGGTACTCTAATCTTTACAAAGTCATCTACTTTACGAACAGGAGAAGAACGCTTGGGTTTTGTTGGAGCACTAGCACCCTTTGAAACTAGCAGTCTGTCTTTAATTTTTAGGATGTCTGAAAAAAACCTTTAATTGGTCTTAGCATAATCATAATTTTATACACAGGTTTTTTGAGGATACTAGAAGTCTAAATGGCTTTTCTCTATCCAAAAACTTGTAATATGGGATTGTCCGTTGACTCGAAAAAACGTACTTTTTTTTATGCTGCTGTAATGTGGTAACCAATCTTCCCAATTTTCTAGAAGCCACTGAAAACCGGGCGCAAAATTTCTGGTTTTTTCCTTTTGGTGCGTCACAAGGCCTTTTACGGCGGGGTGATTGTTGCAAAAAGGGTTTTGATTATGTTAAACATTTTGCAAATTTTACTCAAAGTGCGTTGCGAAATCAGCCCTTTGTCATTTAATAAAAATCGTGGTGCGAGAGGGAAAAATAGATTGGTATGAGGGCGTGGAAAACCCAGGGGTTTTTTATTTTTTAAATGGCCATCCAAGTACCTGACAAGTGTCTACACATACTAAGGGGTACTTGGAACCTGATGGCTAGGGGAACTGAAGTAGGTCTATTGCAGCAAAGCCCCATGGTCTTTCCCCCCCCCGGGGGAGGATATTCTAAAATCGGGCGCTAGGCACCGTCCCTTTGTGCTGAGCGCTTTCCAACTTTGCTACATAGGTTATGTTACACGCATGGCGGCCAAAAAAAAATTTCACGGGCCGCAGTAAGGTTTCCTCCTTCCCTGGAGCCCGGCAAAAACCGCATCATGAATTAATTTAATACCACAGGACATATGACTCAGGTATACAAATTGGCCACGGGATCTGCTTTTTGGGGGCCAATATTACAAAGACTCGCAAGGACAAAAAAAAAATGGGAAAGGAAGGGTTTTAATTTTAAATTTGATTCTCACCTGATTCCAGAGCTATAGACCTTGTTCCACACGTCATTTTGACGCTGGGCTTTGGCTAATCAGAATGGCAAATTTTTTAAAAACGGGGGGTGTTTCTCCCACGGACCCTATGGTACTTCCTAGACAGGCGTCAGCCACTAATTGGCCGCCCTGGCACGATTGAACGTTGGATTAAACTCTTTTAAAATTAGGTACCAGCCGCGAGTTACCGCTAAGGTTTCTTTCCCTTAAAAAGTTCGGTGACGGTGCGTGATCTTAAAAAAAGTTAATATATCCAAAAAATAATACCCTAAAATGTTTGAGAGCCAGACAACAGCGAGGTTTCCCGATGGTGAAGAGTAATTGGGCCGGAGGATTTAAGGTTCTACTCGAAGCAACAGCGCGATTTTTTTCCCCTTGCGTCAGGCCATTAAAAACCGCCCCCCAAAGGCCCCGGGGGACGACCGTATACATGATGAAAGGACCTTAAATTTGGGAAAAGCCAAAACAGGTGCGTTGGTTAGGAAAATTTAAAATCTTGAAAACTTTATTTGTGCAGATTCCAAGAAAAAGGTGTATCTTTTTTTAACAATCGTTTAGAGGCGATGCCATGGCGGAAATTTTTAATGAAAACGCCGTAATAGCCCCCACAATCCAATGAAAGAAGGACATTTTCTAACTCTGTGGTTCGGGGGTTTTTGAATTTCTTTAATTTTTTTTATTTATGGGGGTGAGTTCCGTCCCATCGCGATATGCCTAAGAAGGAAATTTTTGCTTTTTGAAACTCACACTTGTGATTTTTGCTTTTAGACCTCCTTTTTTAAGCTTAAGGAGACAGCTTCAAAGTGGCAAAAAGAGACTCTGACCTTACTACAAATGTCAACCCTCAAATATGCATAAATTGTTTCCTAGCATACCCAGCAATTACCAAACAAGGTATTTTTCATTTTTTGAAAAAATGATAGGGGCGATTAAACCCAAAAGGATTTTAAGCCACTCAAAAAAGTCCGCTGGGGGTGCTGAAAGCAGTTACTTCCCTTGACACGGGGGCCCTCGGTATTGCCCGTAACCGCTTAGAAGATCAAGGTCCGAAAAGTGTTTTCCCGGTTGAGCCATCAAAAGTACTTAAAACAGGGAGAGGATACCCATCGTCCTCAGTTACTTCATTACCCGCCAAAAAACAAAAAAGGGCTGTAACTTCCTCCTTTTTTTGGAAGAGAAAAAAAGGGCGATTCCACGGTGATCGGGGAAATTTCTTATACACCTGTTCAACATTCTTTATTGATTCGACTATTTGCCTTGCTTGAGGAAGCGTAGGGGGAAATGACGGGGGTACCGATTTTAATTTTTGGATGTGTTTTTTCGGTCAGTAAAGCCTAGACAAACCCCGGCATGGGAAAAACATCACGGTATTGTTGTAAAAGTCCTAACAGTAAAAGGGTTTTAAATTTAGGATAGTCCATTTCAGTACGAGTGAACAAAGGTTTTACAGGAGCCCGGGTGTTTTCGATGATTATTTATACTGAAAAAATAAAAGTAGCTGGGAGTTCCAAAGTTCTGCTACAACCCACGCGTCATAAGTAATGCTTTATTTTAAAAGACCCTTTTTTAATTTGATGGACCGTGGTGGTATGACACAAAGGGGGACAGTCGTGCCCTACGAACCGTCTAAGAGTTGATTCCACAATAGTCTTTTTTTTGACAGGGCCTTCAAAGCGATGTCAACCCTACGGTAGCTTTTTGGGAAATGAACGGGAATGGCATGGCCACACGGTGGGGGATCTGTGGTCCCCTAAAACCCGGCCCCCCCCCCCCCCCCCCCCCCCCCCCCCCCCCCCCCCCCCCTTTTCCCCCGGGCCCCCCCCGGGCATTTACACTTAAATTTCCTTAAATTTTGGAATTATTGAGCAGGAAAACCCGATGGATTTGACGATTTAACCCAACAACCCATGGGGGCAAGGGGAAAATTTTTAAAAGCTAATAAAAATCAAACGATAAAATGTGCCTTTTCTAAGCGATGGGTAGGGAACAAAAGCCCAAAATGTTGAGAGGTCGCTAGTAACACCCCTTAAAAAATTTTTGGGCATTGGGACGAAGAGGCAGGTCCACTCCCCCCCCCTTCCCTTTTTTCCCCCCCCCCCCCCCCCCCCCCCTCTAAAGATTTTAAAAACCGTCCCATTTTTTCCTTATGTTTTTTCTTTTAAAAAGTCAGGTCAGCATTCTTTTTTTTTTGAATGACCGCCCCCTCCCCGGCCTCGGGAAAAGTTGTCTTTATTTTTACAACGTTAAACAGTCACAGGAAAGGGTGGTGTTTTTGGATTGAACAATTGGGGGTGTTTCCCTGTGCCCACGAGGAGAAGGGGGAATAAGGGTTTGTATGCAGTGTTTTTAGGTCGCATCTGCCCCTTTGGGGAGCCCTCCATTTGATAAAAATGTTTTGGTAAACAAGCATTTTCAAGACCAGGCGTCACAAATTATTTTTTCTCTGGTTTACGTGATCCTTTACACGATTAAAACAGCAGTGGGTGTCTTCACGTGGCATATGTGCAAGTGAAGGTCGGTTTTTTTGACGCAGCACGGCCGCCCCTAGGGTGAGTCAGGAGCCCCCCTCACAATTTTGGGTTTAAAGTCAAGCGCATTAAAAGGTGAAAACGCAATCCTATCCTTCTCCTCCCCTTTAGTTTTTTAAATTAAAAACAAAATCGTGGAGTTTTCATTTTGTGTTAGTTAATGATAAATGCCCTCGCATTTCCCCCTTTTGCAACTCAGTACACAAAAAAACCCCCGAAACTTTCATAATGGGTAATGGCATGGTGTCTCCCTGAGTCCCCCATTTTCTTTTAAGTACTTAACGAAAAACAGCAAAATATTTTGTTTGGTTACGACCATCAAAAAAATCCTTTTAGGGAGCGCTACCGTGCAAAAGTTTACCCCTAAATTTAACACCTTTTTACCCAAACTGTGTTTTTTAATTTTTCCCCAAATGTTTTCCAAAAAGTTTGAGAAAAGCCAGATAATTTTTTTGCTTGTTGTGGCTTTGGGAAAAGCGTGGCTTGCATTAAATGTGAACCGTGAGCCCGCCTGTAGGCGGGGAAGGATGAAAGTATTTGGGTCCCCTTCCAATCAAAGGAGTTTTTTGACTTTCACAAAGACTAATATATTCTCTGGCAGTATAGCTTGGTCAATACCCCAAATTCGCGAATAGCTGCACTTGTGGGCAATATTTTAAAGCTCCAGCGGCCTGAGGAAAGGCTGGGCAGGGTGCCAGAAGGACCCGCACCCGGGGGGCTTTTGGGAGACATTTTGTTAGAAAAGGACTGAGTTAGGTTTGAGTTAGTTAGTGACGGTTAAAATCAGGAGAGACTGTAGGTGGTGACTTCCCCTTCTTAATTTTCGAATATCCTCCTCTGGTAAAAGTTTAACTAATTTTCCTCACTGCCACTATTTGCTGGTAGATGCAAGGGTTTCCGTCCTTTTAAAAGTCCAAGAAAATTTTTGGTGAGTAAATTTACGCTCTTTTTCGACTTTGTTGATTTTTTTTGTCCATTAATTATAAGTGAAACTTTAACCCAAAATAAAGTGTATTACCCCTCTTTGGTTTTTAAAGGGAATAAAAAAAAGAGCATAAATATGAGTGATAAAGAAACGAAATGTATAGTGAAGAGTAAATTTTTAACAGGCAAGAAAAAAAAATACAACTACAAAAAAACTGACAAAATATTACACAAAAAGTAACTCCCTTACCAATCTACGTTTTAAAAAAAAGTGGCGTATTTAATATATATTAATCATGTAAATGTCAGCTAAGGGGGTACTCACTATACTGCGGTCAGCACGGATGTCTTGTCCCTTTAGCTGAAGCGCCCCCAAGAGATGCCCAAAAAAGGGGAGATCAGCAAGGGGGGGGGAAACTTTAAACACACTTGAAACATTTAAAAAAACTTGAAAAAATTTAATATGCTTACCCTAATAAATACGTTTAAAAAAGTTAATAACATATTTGTGTAAGAGCCCATACGAAGCCTACGGGATTCGGGCAGTCTCTGAGTTTTCAAACAAATTTTTCAGGACGTCAGTAGCAATTACAAAAAGAAGAAAAAAAGAAAGAAAAAAAAAAGAAAAACAAGGAAACAAAAAAAAAAAAAAAAAAAAAAAAAGGAGAAATACTAGACAATTTCCAAAAATTTATTTTGAATGCTAATAAAATGATTTTTGGCACTATAATAAATCTAATGACCATCATTTGGGAAAAAATTAGAACAAAAAATTTGAACAAAAAAAAACCCCCTGTGGGTTAGGGCCCAGATTCTTGGTTTTAAATTTTTTTTTTTTTTTTTTTTTTTTTTTTTTTTTTTTTTACTCCCTCAATGCTGCTCTTACAGGCCTATCCGCCCAGTGGAGTTGTCTCACATTTTGGAGGATCCACATACATTCTAAACAGGGTGAGTAAAAAGCTTTCGTCTCATTCACTCTCTCCTCTGACTGAATGTCTTCAAGCTTTAAATCAACCGTCGCAATGTTGCTTCTTTGCTCTTTCTACAGTACTTTATGATCACTGCTCTTCTGAACTTGCATAACATGCCTCCCCCACTCCCGCGGCCTCGCTGCACAAGACTTTCTACTCATTTATCCCTATTCTGTCCATTCCTACTTGCAGATGTTAATCAGTATCTTCACTATTTATCCTTTCACTGGTAACTTGGAATTCTCTTTCTGTTCTATTTTTCCCTTTCCTATGAGACTAATCGTTCAAAGAAGGGGGAACAAGACACCTCCCGAACTAAATTTGGACACTACCACTTATTATTTATTATTCTCTTACTGTTCATTACTTTTTAAGGACTAGGCGACGAAGCACGGACTTTGTGTTACAACATTTTTGTTGTGCCATAAGGCCAGTTACCTTGTAGATGAAAAAAAAAATAAAAAAAAAAAAAAAAAAAAAAGGGTAAATGAAATTGCTAAGTCATGCTCGCAGGATTTCGATAAATCGCATGGTTGTCTCTGTTCCCTACCACATCGGATTGAACATGAAAGGTTTATTGTATTAGAACAAATATCTTGTCAGTATTGGGACAATAAATACTTTTTGCATTGCCTTTTAAATGAACATAATGTTGGTAAGGTCTTAACAGAGTCGGGTATATTATTCCATATCTTGGGACCAGAGTAGGCTAGTGAGTGTTGAAAAACTGTCAGGTTATATTGTGGTACACGGAGGTGTTCACAGTTGCGGGTGGGGTAGTTATGTTGAGGGAGCAAGTTAATATAATGACCACCAGTAACTAATTTGTGCATATATATTCCAATCTGTAATTTGTTTATGTCAAATAATTTCAAGATGTTCATATTCTTAAATAAAGGGTGAGTATGATCAAAGTAGCCCGAATTTGTAATGATCCTAATTATTTCTTTTGTAGCCGGAACAGGGGAAGTAAATGAGTGGGATATGTGTTGGCACCAGACTGGAGTACAATATTGAAAGTGTGGCAATACATGGGCATTATAGAGAATTTTAAGTATATTATTAGGCATAAGGTCTCTAATTTGATATAATAGAGATACGATTCTAGACAATTTAAGACATAATTCATTAATGTGTGGTTTAAAGGATATGTTATCATCAAAAGTTATACCTAGTAGTTTGTGTTGGTTAGCTCTGTTGATGACATTGTTGTTGTATAACAGAGTAGGAAGAATTTTAGTCGCCTTGTTGGTAAAGAGCATATAATACGTTTTGTTTTAAATTGACGGTTAGTCTATTATCAAACACCATTTATAAAATTTTTCTAGGTCTTGGTTGGCTGTTTCTATCAAGGATTTAGGGTCTGCACCAGTAATGAATAAAGTAGTCATCAGCAAAAAGTATTGTTTTTAAATTTGTAAATACATTTGGGAGATCATTTATAAGGAATAAAATGGGACCGAGGACACTACCCTGAGGGACTCTGTACTGAATATGTTGAGGTATAGATAGACAATTTTGTACTTTGGGTTTTACCGGTGAGGTAGTCTCTAAACCAGTCATGTATGATGCCACGTATACCATAATGTTTCAATTTTTGTAGTAATATATCATGTTTCGCTGTATCAAAAAACCTTAGTAAAGTCTATATAAATAGTGAGCATTGTATGTTGAGCATCCAAGGCAGAGTAGATGTTATCGGTGAAGGCGGTCAAAGCACTAAAGGTACTTAAGCCTTTGTCGAAAACCAAATTGTTCTTTGTTGATAATAGATTTTTTGGTTAAGAATTTAATAGAATTTTAATCATCAATTATTCGAATATTTTTGAGTAGGTGCTTAGCAGTGATATTGGTCTGTAATTGGCAATGTTGTCTTTTGGACCTTTTTATAAATAGGATTACGGTTGCATGTTTTAAACATGAGGAAAAATTCCTTTTTCGATGGACTGGTATGAAAAAGTTTGATAATGGAACAGCTATTTGTTCTTTATTAGCTTTTAGGAGAGAGACAGAAATTTCATGGGTATTACACTTTTTGTTTTTTAATGAGTTTATTACAGCTGCAACGTCTTGTGGTAGTACTGGAGGAACAATCATTGATGTTGGATAATTACCTCTCAGAAAGTCAAGTGGGTTAATATCGGAAGGTGGGATGTTGTTATCTAAATTGGAAGCAATATCTGTATAATACTTATTGAAGGCCTCTGCAATATCGGATGGGCATCTCATTACTTTATTATTCATTTTTATGTAACTGAGATAAGTTTTTTTTATAGTTATTTTTCAGCTGATTTATGGTTTTCCATATTTTGCGTGTATCATTTTTAAAGTTTGTAAATATCGACATATAGTATGAAATTTTAAGATTTTTTTATAATCCTATTTAGGACATTGCGGTATTTTTTATAATAACTTTCAGAGACAACACCTATTTTATAGTCCTTAAATATATTATTTTTGGTCTTGACCGATTTAATTACAGCTGACGTTATCCAAGGTACTCTATGTAGCCGATTTTCAGAAATATATTTTTTTTTTTCAGCAGGTGTCGGCTGGGGCGTTGTGATGACCTCGTAAGAAGTCGGGGCCTCTTCCGTACACACGATAACAGCGTCCCTCGTCCGCGTTCATCCACGCGTCCTCGTCCTTGTCCTCGCGGAGATACGCGTCCTTGTCCTCGCGGTGTTCTCGTCGCTGAATCTCGAAGGCAATGTAAGCTGGATTCTCTATAACTGGGGAGTTATTAATTGATACTCTGTTTGTTGTGGTTTGAGTAATGATATGAACTAGATCTTTAAGAGGAGATGCTGAATCGTCGGAAAAAATCACGAAGGGCCAGGCTTGTCTGACACAGCTTTAAAAATGTTGTCTCTCTCTGTCTCTCTGTCTACGTTCAGACTCATGTTGTTCCACAATCTATCGCTCACCTCACGTGTATTAATTGTTCATTATTTTACGGTACTGTAATATTATTGGTTGTTCGTATCCCAAGCTGTTACCATTTATGTTACCCTTATCTGTGTGATGTTACAGGTAACTGGGGCAACCCAAGTAAGAATACTTACAAACTGTTGGTGACACAGTAGAGGTTGATTGCCTCAGAAGTGTAGATTGATGGGTAGGAGTCTTTACCGTCCTAGCCAGACACTTCAAATGGTAGTTTAATAAAAGTGGTCGGCGGTTGTTTTATAAGGCTTTGTTATTACAAACGGTTACCAGAATAAATAATTATAATATATATATATATATATATATATATATTATATTATATATATATATTATATATATATATATATATATATATATATATATATATTGTACACTGTGAGGGCGAGTGACAAGTCACGTGTTCCGACGGCCAAGGGAATGGCCGGAACAGCTCAGTGACTCTGTCCGTTTTGCTTCTGTCTTCCTCCGGCCAGTTGCAGCATATAGAGTTTTGGCCGGAATCTAACAGGTTCCGGTGTTCATGTCTCTCAGGCCTTTGCATCTGGTCGCGTCTCCCCTTGGGCAGAGCGCTGAGATGATACACCATTTTGTGTGGTGGGGGGGGAACCGGGGCGAGGTGTTCGTGTTGGGCACAAGAACCGGGTTTTGCTTGAGCGGCCATGGGGGATACTTCGTAACATAACCCTCAAAAAGATTTTTTTGTCAGACAGACGGGGCGACCCCACATCCTGTAGCTTAATTGATAAATTATTTATATACATATAATTATACATTCAGGATCCTCTACGACTGATGGGGTTTTATTTATTTAGTTAAGCTAATTTTTACATGGTGCTTAATTCATTATCAAAAAACGAAAATATAGTAAATAAAAACTCATAAATGGGGGAAAATTACCCGTTTCTATTTTTTTATTTATTTAACGCAATTATGCATGGTTCTTTTTCTTTTATCGAAAACGAAATATATCAATGAAAGCTAATACATTGCGCTTCTATTGTACCCTTATGATAGAAGTTGACACGCAAAGTTTTTTTTGGGCGAAGAGTTGAAGTTAAGTTGAAATTCATGCATATTTTTTCAGTCTCGTTATGGCTTTTTAGCGGTTTTACAGTTTTTTTTTTGATAATTTTTATAGAAAAACATTTTAGAAATTACAGTGTATTTTTTATATATATTGATAAACCAATCTATAGATAGCCATACCCCACAATTCTTTGTCGGGGGGGCCCGCGGGTGCTATGCAGTTGGAAATTTGAAAAATGTCGCGTAAATAGAGATATGTGGTTAGGGTTGAGTCTAGGGTTTGAGCAGATAGGAAAGAATAAAATTTACAATTATTACATTATATAGGCTGTGGAGGGGATTTTGTGTACATGGTTTTTTTAGAGCATTACCCTAATTTTATTGTTTTATGTCAAGGCCGTAAAAAAAAATTTTGGGTAATTTTCCAGATCGGGTACAGTTTTTCCGCAGACCCCGTTAAAGTTTTTTGATCGAGCGTCCAAATCAAAATTGAGATTGTAGTTTCATGCAAAAACCCCCACCATCGGCCCAAAAAATTATTCATTTTTGTTAATTTTCTCAAGCCTTTGAAGTCTAACAACATTTTATAGTATTCGACACAAAAACCCTGGGGTTTTTCAGTGCAAAATAGCTAGAATGTTAGGATTTAGTCCAAAAATCGTTCGATTTTGAAAAGCCTCTATTTTTGGGAAGGCTTCCAAAAAGTCAAATTTCTAGAACTGTATACTTCTCCAAAATTTTTCCTTTATCAAGTCCCTGAACAATTCCAATTCGATTTTGGTTAAAAAAAAGTAAGTATGGGGGGCGAGGGAGACAAATATAACCCCAGAGTCCTTAACTTAAGTTGCCCGTTTAGCCGGTTTTTAGCGATTTTGGTAAAATCATATCTCTCCAAAAAATTGTCTTTTGGAGAAATGTTGGCTTATATGTATGTTTTTTTCCCTAAAAGGGAATGATTTACCTCTTTTTAAGTTGTTTTGGGGGTTTATCTGATTTTCATAAGGCCCAAAATTTTAAGTTTTAGCCTATAACAAGGACCTAAGGAACACCACATAATTTAAAAGTTTATTGTCCAAAAGACTACAAATTAATTATTATACAATGCAACTTTTCCATGTCCCCCTTAACTAAAACCTACAACCCTTCTTAGAAAGTCCCCCTGACCCCATTAAAAGGGGCTAAAAAAGGGGTTTTTTTAAAAATTCAGTGACCCCTTTTTTGCAGCCACAGGTCGCATGATCACGATTGATGCAAGACTCCAGCCTCCCACAAGGGGAAGGGGCCTGGAACATTTTCACAGGAACAGAAGACCCTGTAGCCTCCACGTTTTCCATTTGTGGGAAAGGGTTATTGAGTATTGTCCTGGTGATAAACCGCAACTTTTGGTTTAGTTCTCATAGTTTTTGGTCGGTGGTTTCCACATGCAAGGGGGGGTAGCGTTTTACAGCCACGTGTAGATGAGGTTGAATACCTTGACTGTTTGGGGGGAAATTGCAGCAACTGCATTTCTTATGGGAACATTTTTAGCTCGGGGATTGAGAAATTGGAGCCTCACTGATTTTTTTTAGCACTTTTACTAAATAATGTTTGGCGTTGCGAATTCCCCCCCGGTTTGGGAAGCGAGGCGATGTCCCAAAGTGTTTAAGAGCTTCACTGGCTCTGCCTTTTAAACAGCTTTCTTGGGGCCAACTCTCGTGAGTCGCACCCTGTAAGGCTGTGCAAGCCGCAGAATGCAAAAGTCGGGCCCCCATCCGCTTGAACAATGTGAAGGGGCACATACCGAGTGGATCACCTACCCAGCTCGAACCCTGCTGTGACAGACCATGTGGCAGGAAACGACATATGGGACAGTAGGCCACAATAAGTCTGTTTCATTGCAAAACTAAAAAAAAAACGGTGTCCTGCCCGTAAGGGGTCCCCAAACTGTCAGGGTCAAAAGGGCGGTAGTGCAATGCGATTTGTTGTGTTGTGCTGGAAAAATGCGAGGTCGTGTTGAACCACGGAGCTCCGTGTAACGGGCCAAACCTTCATGGTATTCTGAATCAGGGTGTTTTCTTTCTCCCCCCAGTGATCAGTAATACCGTTTGGAAGAAACGACTTTCCACAAAAGTCGTGGGAAATTTTCACCTGTCGCTGATATCATGTATCGTCCTCGTCAGCATTTCTTTCAGCAACCCTTTTCCCCGCGTATACTGATGAAGTTGCTTGTTTTTGGTTTTTGGGTTTTAATGTACAACGCCCAAAAAACTTTTAAATACAGCTTGGGGATATCCCTGTATTTAAAAGCAAGCTTTAACTCTTGAGCATCACAAAAATTGTCTTCAAGGCCAAATCGTATTCTCAAGGACTTCCGTTTAAACACAAACACAATTTTGACGTCGTAGGACTGAAGATTTTATTGGTATGCTGATTCTTACGGGCTCTTAAGAAAAAAAAAGGCCCGGGGCTTTAAAGGTTTGGGGGAGGGATTTTTTCAGTGGGGGGCTTGAACTCTGTTAAGAGAGTTTAGGAGGTCAAAAGGGGGTTCCGAGGAAGGGTTAGCCAGTGGGCTTGACCTGACGCTCTTGCTGGGGGGATTTTGGAGGGCAGGCCCCCAGGAAGAGATAAAAAGAGGAACAACCCGGGAGGGGGGGGTTTTGGAGGGGGAAGGGGCCCGGGTGGAGGTGTCCCGGGGGGGTCGGTATTTCAAAGGAGTCTGAGAAGGTTCTTTTGTGTTTACCCTTTTGGTAGGGGCTTTGGCGTAATTTTGGGGGGTTAAAATGTAATCAAGAGTCAGAGGTTTTAGAGATGTTATTGGGGGGAAAAAGGGGGTAGTAATTTTCCCTTTTTCTAGTTGATTTGGGAGTCTCGGGGGGGGAAATTTTTTTTTTTTATTTGGGGGGGTTCTCGTCGCAAATTTCTCGAAGGCAATGTAAGCGGGTTTCCCTCTAACGGGGGATTTATTAATTGATAACTCTGTTTTTTGGGGGGAGAAATGTTTAAAAAATAGATTTTTAAGAGGAAAATGCTGAATCGGGAAAAAAAATCAAAAGGGCCCCCAGGCTTGTCTAAACACACTTTAAAAAGGGTTTGTCCCCTCTGTTCTCTGTCAAGGGGCCAAATAATTGTCCGGGGGTTCCCCCAATCACGCTCCCCAAAACGTGTTTTAAGGGGCCCTTTTATTTTAGGGTACTTTAAATTTGGTTGTTCTTACCCCAAAAGCTGTTACCATTTATGTTCCCCTTATCTGGGTGAGGGTACAAAACGGGGGTAAACCCAAGTAAGAATACTTAAAACTGGGGGTGCCAGTGGGGTTTGTTTTGCCTCAGAAGGTAGATTGATGGGTAGGGGGTTTTTACCGTCCTACCAGACATTAAAGGGTTTTTTAATAAATGGTCGGGGGTTGTTTTAAAGGCTTTGTTTTTTTAAAGTACCAGAATAAAAAATTTACAATTTTATATAATAAAATTATATATATTATAAAATTTATATTTAAATATATTTTATATATATAAAATATAAAATATATATTATTATTATAATTTAATTGAAAGGGGGGCGAGTGCCAAGTAAAAGTTTCCCCGACCCCCAAAAGGGGAAAAGGGCCCCGGAAACAGCCAGGGGACTCTGTCCGTTTGTTCGTTTTCCCCTTGGGCCTTTCCGCATATTAGTTTTGGCCCGGGAACCCCTAACAGGGTTTTTCCCCTTTTTCCCTTGTCCCCCAGGCCTTTCCCATTTTGGGGGCCCGCGCCCTCATCCCTTGGGGCTTAGCGCTGAGATAACCCTCCCCGCTTTTTGGGGTTTAGGCGGGAAACCGGGGCCGAGGTGTTTTACGTTTTTCCTCCCCCAAACCCCGGGTTTGCCTTATCCCAGGCCTTTGCGTGATATTTTCGTCAACAAACCCTAGCAAAGATGTTGTTGTAAGCCCGCAGGCACAACCCGTAGTTAAGGATAAAAAGTTTAATTACTATAATCTATCCCTATTCAGGATCCTATCCGACTAAATGGGGTTTAATTTATTTATTTAACCCCTAATTTAAAACATGGTGCTAATTCATTTTTTCCCAAAAAACCCCGAAAATATAAAAAATTTAAATAAAAACCCTTTAAATCGGGAAAATTACCCGTTTTATGTTTTTTATTTATTTTTTTTTTTAACGTTTAATTTAGCATGGTTCTTTTTCCCATTTATCAGAAAACGAAATATATCAATAAAAAGCAAATTTACATTTCGCCTTCTATTGATACCCTTAATGTTTTTAGAAGGGGGGCCCACGAAAAGGTTTATAGGGCGAAGAGTTAAATTTGAAGTTGAAATTAAATGCATATTTTTTCCCATCTCGTTAGGGCCCCTTTCTTTACCCGGGGTTTTTAAAATTTTTTTTATTTGATAATATTATAGAAAAATTTTTACGAAGTTTACGTGTTTTATAAATTATATGAAAAACCCCCAATCATTTGATAGCCCATACACCACTATTTTCTTTGTGGGGCGGGCCCCCCGGGTTCGCTATGCATTTTTGAAATTTTGAAAACATTGTCGCGTGAAAGAGATAGAGGGGTTCTAGGGTTTGAGTCAAAGGGTTTGAGCAGTTTGGAAATGACTATATATTAAAATTATTACATTGAAGGTGTGGAGGGGATTTGGTGTACATGGCTCTTTTAGAGCATTACCCTAAATTTTTTTGTTATTTTAGGGCAAGGCCGTAAAAAAAAGTTTGGGTAACTTCCAGATCAGGTACATTTTTTTCCGGGGGCAGAGCCCTTTGAAGTTTTTGATCGAGCTTTCCAAACCCCAAAATTTGACATATTGTATTTTTCATGAAAATAACCCCCACCCGGTCCAAAAAAGTTATTCATTGTGATTAATTCTAAAACCTTTGATGGGTACTAAAAACCTTTTTTATGAGTTTTTCAGACCCCAAAAACCCCCTTCCCGGGTTTCCCCGTGCAAATAGAAGGAATTTTTGGGGAAATTTTATTTCCAAAAAATCTTTTGGGTTTTTAAAAATTGCCCCCATTTTTTAAAGGCTCCCCCAAAAAGTCAATATTATCCCCAAATTACTGTCATATTTCCCCCAAAAATTTTCCTTATAAAGGTCCTTGAAAAATTTCCCTTTTTTCGCATTTTGGTTAAAAAAAAGTAAGTATGGTGGGAGGGAGAAAAAATAAACCAAAGGTCAACCTAATTTTAATTTTCCCCCTTTAGGGGGCCGGTTTAGCTTTTTCGGTCAAATAAATCATACTCCCAAAAAATTTTGTTTTAGGAAGTAAAATGTTGGGGTTTTATATGTATTTTTTTTGACCCAAAGGGAAATTTGTTTTGACACTTTTTTTAAGTTTTTTTGGATTTGGATCTGATTTTTCATAATCCCCAAATTTTTTAAGTTTTGAGCCTATAACAAGGCCCCCTAATAAAAACCCACACTAATTGTGAAAATTATTTTTCCCCAAAAAAAGACTCCCGGTTAATTTTTTACTATCAATGAAAAATTTTACCATGCCCACCTTAACAAAAACCACTACCCCCGTTCTATGGGAAAGCCCAGGGCCCCTATTAAAACATGACTAAAAAAAGGGGTTTTTTTTGAAAAACATTCAGGACCCTTTTTTTGCAGCCACAGGTCTGCAGGGATCACGATTGAGCATTTGGGACCCCGCCGCCCGCCCCGGGCAAGGGGCCCGGGAAAATTTTTCCCACAGGAAAAAAAGCCCGACCAGGGTACCCTCCGGGCTTTTTCCCAAATTTTGGGGGAAAGGTTTCCATATGATTTATGCCCTGGTGATAACCGCCCACTTTGGGTTTTTCATTGTAAATATTTCCGGCTCGAGATGTTCCCCAAGGGGAGGGAGGGTTTTGGTGTAAGCTTTAAACAGCCCAGTGTAAATGAGGGGGAATCCCTTTAAACTTTTTTGGGGGCGGCTCTGCGGGAAATGCATTGCTGTATTGGAACTTTTCACTGGGTGACCCGAAAAATTGGTAGCCTATTGTTTTTTAGCATTTTTCACTAAAAAATGTTTCCCGGCCCGTTGCAAATTTCCCCGGTTCGGGAGAGCAAAGGGGAACCCCCCTTTTTCAAGAGTTTCACGGCTCTCCCTTTGGCCCAGTTTTTTGGTCCCAACCTTGTCGGATGTGCATGAAAAGGCTTTGCCGGGGCCGGCAGAACTGCACAAATTTGGGCCCCACCGTTGAAAAATACTTGAAGGGGCCATCCCGAGGGGTATCCCCTCCCCGCCAAACCCATGGTGTGCCAGACCATGGGCAGACCCCATTTTCCCCATCTTTGCCAAAATAACGTCGTTCGCAGTAACCCTAAAAAAAAGGGTTTTGTTTTCCCGCCCTGAACCCCCCTTTTCCCAAAATCCCCCGGGTCAAAGGGGCCCGGTATTTGCCCCCTTTTGTTGTGTTGTCCCCTGGGGCCCCAAATTTCCCCGAGGGTCGTTTTGAAAACCTTTACGGAGTTTCCGGGAAAATTAAAAGGCCCAAATCCTTTTGGTTTCAGATTTGCTTTTTGGGTTTTAAAAAATTTCCCCTTTCCCCCCCCCCTCCCCCCAAAGGAGCCCCCCCGTAAAAAAATTTCTTTTGAAAAGCCCGCAATTTCCGAAAAGTCGTGGGTTTAAGTTGCCATCACTTTTCCCCCCTGATACACGCATCGTCCTCGTCAGAATTCCATTATCAGCAATTTTTCCCTGCGTCATCTGATGAAGTTGCTTGTTTGTGGGTTTTCAGGTTTGAAATTGTAAAAAGCCCCCAAAAAACTTAAATACAGCTTCGGGGAATCCATGTCTTTACATGAAAGTTTAAACTTTTGGGCCCCTTTTTTTCAAAAAAAGTTGTCTTCAATTTAAAATCGTATTCATCAAGAGATTCCGTATAAACACAAGAAACATATTTTTGGGGACGTCGTAGGACTTGAAGATGTTTATATTGCTGTATTGCTGTTTGATGCTACGTGTTCTCTAAAAATAAAGAGGCCGGGTTTGTTAAGGGTTTTGGGGGAGGGGATTATTCAGGGGGCCCGGTTTGGAAAATCTCGTTAAGAATTTTTAGGGGGCCCAGGCGGTTCCGATTAAAGGGGTTACCCAAAGCTGGGCTCTGCCCCTGACGCTTTTGCGGGGAGGATTTAAAAAGGGCCCCGGCCCTGGGAAGAGAAAAAAGTAGGGAACAACCGGGGGGAGGGGCCCTTTGTGTGGGGGAGAGGGCGGGGGTTGGGGGTGCCCGGGGGGGTTCGGTATCCCAAAAGAGTCTGAGGTAAGGTTCTTCCTGTGTTTACCTTGTGGTAGGACTTCGGCCTGAAAATTTGTGTAGGTGTTCAAGTGTAATAAAAGAGTAGAGTTTCAGAGAGTTTTTATTTGGGGGAAAACAGGGGGGTTTACTGTAATTACCTGTTTTCTAGGTGATTAGGGAGTCTCAGAGAAATTGTTGTGGTTGGGGAGCTTTTGTTTCGTTTTTGTGTTCTTGTATTCTTGTGTAGCGTTTAAATAAAGACGCGCAGAGTGATATCTTGTGGAAAAAAGGGGAAATTTCTTAAAATTTGTCATCTGAGAAAAAGGGACGCGGCGTGCGTAGTTTTTGTGAGTTAAATTTTTATGAAAGGGGAAAAGGCCCGGGTTTCCCCGAGGTATGAAAATCAGTGTAACGTCTTGTCCAAAAATTTAACCAAACATTTTTAAATTTAGATAAAAAAAATTAGGGGTAAGTTAGATAGCTTTTAAAATCCTTTTCCCGGGGGCGTATACTAATAGGGGGACTTGGGGAAATAAAGGGTGTTTTGGGGCCCCTTTCCGGGGTTTGAAAACGGGGAACCTAAAGGGAACACAGATTCGGGTCCACGAAAACAGAGAGGATTACGTTGGTACTTACTTAGCTTTTGGGGCGGGCCGTCAGGGCCTGGACATTGTATGGGAAAATCAACAAACGGATGCGTTCAGCTAATCATTTGCCGATTACGTGAAAAACCCCAAAACACCATCATTGACTTACCAGAGCATCGGGAATATGAAAAATCAACATCACTCCCAAATTTTGGATTAATAGGAAAATTTTCACATCTCTGTTCCCCCCCCGGAAAGCGACTTTGGTAAATCAATGCTACCCAAGGGTTTTGGATAACCCCAAATAACCCTTTTCCATTTTTCGGGCCCTTTTTCTCTAACTCAAAAACCCCAACTGTTTCCCAATACAAGGTTTTTGGGGGTTTTGATAATTGTGGTGCAAAACCCTTGGATTTTGGGAGTCGTATTTGTACATGAAATTATCATGCTTTTCCGGGGGGTTTAATATAAAACTGCGCCCAAACACAGAACAGGTTTCTTAAAGGTCCAGGTACGATTTGAAAATTCATCTTGGAAATATTTTTATTTTGCAGCAAAAAAGGACGAACCCAGGGTTTGGATTCGCAAAATGCGAAATTTTAGGTACTCATGTTTGATGATTTTTTTTGTCACAGATAATAAAATTTTGTCTGCACTTTTTGTTACCGGGAAACCTACGCTACCCTAAAAACCGACCCTTTCCCCCATGGGGTTTGGGGTTCGGGGTAAGAGAAATTTCCGGCTTTGGAGGGGGCCCAAAAAGGGGGCCCCCACAAGGCTCGTGGCGGGGGCAATTTGATTTTTCTTTTTGAGCCGGGGGCTGCTTGGTAGGGGAAAAAAGGAGCTCCCCTGGGAATCGCGCGGGGTTTTGCCCCTTTGGGAGTGGCGTCGTGGGGGGGCGGGGCCGACGCGCCCCCCGGGTATGCCCCCAATGATTGGGGACTTTTGTTGCTGTCGGGCCCAATTGGGCGGGTGTCGGGCAGCTGTGAGCGGGTGTTTCTATCCCCCTTATGTTTTCCCTCCCTGATTCAAGACTGATTTTGACTTTGAATTTAACATTCTGTTTCGAAAGCCTACCCAAGAACAGATTATAGTTTTACTTTTTAACGGCATTTTTTTACGGGTAAAGGAACTGGTTTCATAAACAATTTTCCCCAGCTTTTGGGGGGGAAACCCAGCTTTGTAAAAATGTCATTTGGCTTCTGGGGATCCTTTTACACCCATTGTGGTACTAACATTTTTAAATCACAGTTGTTGTCTGACAGATGTGCACTTTTTAAACGTCAACTAAAATTCTTTTGGATGACTTTGATAGTGCGACTAAATTCCATTTTTAAAATCCATGTGTATGGTTGTGGGCTTTGTGAAGACTTTGGTCACCCTCAGGCTAGGCAGCAAAAACCGACAAAACCCCTCAGGGTCCTGGGAAAGAAAAAATATAATTAAGTATTTCATAAAGTTTATGAAAAACTTTAAACCCTTTCAGTAACACGATTGCTTTTCCTCTTTATGTGGACCCCTGCCTACCATCCCAACCCAATTATGTTTCTCCGCATTTTTTTTTGAAAATTTTGGGCATTATAAAAACCAAATCAACTCCAAAAAATTAAAAAGATCCCAATAAATTCCTTGGGGTAAAAAAACCTACATATAGACACCAACATTTACTTTTTAAGAAAAATTTATTTGGAGAGAATGATCATTTGACCGAAATCGCAAAAACGGGGGCAAACCCGCGGCAATTTAAAGTTAAGGTTGACTTTTGGTTATATTTGTCTCCCTCCCCTTTATTTAATTTTTTTAACCAATATGCGAATTAAAATTTTGTCAGGGACTTTTAAGGAAACTTTTAGAAAGTATGGGCAGTTCGAAGTATAATATTTACTTTGGGTCGAGCTTTTAAACATAGAGAAATTTTCAAACCGAACGTTTTTTGGGGCTAAAATCACTAACATTTTAGCGATTTTTCCAAATGAAAAACCCGAGGTTTAAGTGTGTGAATAGTCTTTAAAAAGTTGTTTAAATACTATCAAAGGGTTTTATAATTAATCACAATGAATAACTTTTTTGGGGCCTGAAAGGTGGGGATTTTCATGAAAATACAATATCGCAATTTCGATTCTGGACGTCGACCAAAAAACTTCAACGGGGTCTGCGGAAAAACTGTTAAACCCGGGTCTGGGAAATTACCCAAACTTTTTTTTTACGGCCCTTTAATTATAAAATAAAATTTTTGGGGAAAGCTCTAAAAAAAGCCATGTTTCAAAGAACCCCCCCCCCAGAACCCGGCCCACAAAGGAAGGGATTTTTTATTTTTATTTTAAAAAAAATACTTTAAAGGGGCCCATTTGGTTTTCCCCTTAAAATTTTTTTTGACCCTTTATTTCTTCTTTTGATTTTCTGATTAGAGTAAATTTTTGGTCCCTGAGGGAATTTTTGGAAAATTTTTCCCAAATTTTGTTGTATGCTTTTTTTTTGGGCAAAAAATATCTATCTAAAAATTATCTATAAAATATAAAAACTCCAAAGAATTTTAGCGAAATTTTTTGGGATCGTTGGGGGTTGAAAAAAGCTAGGGTTGGCCTTTAAAACACCCCTTTTGGACCTGATCCACAACAAAATGTACAGTTTTTAAAGGCCCCCATGGGCCACCCCCCTTCAGTGTAAAATTTTTTTTTTTTTTACGCAAAAAAAGGACTAGCCCAAAGGGCAAAAAAAAGGGTCGCTTAAATTACCAGTGCCTTAAGAGACTGTAAAGCATATAGAAAAGGGGGGTTTTTGCCAATTTAGTTGGGGGGGTGTTTGTTACTCCTTTTTTGAAAAAAAAATTTTCGCGGAAGGGGAAGAATAAAAAACAGAAAGGGGTTCAAAAAGTTTTTCCAGTGAAGGGGATGGGGAAAAGTGAAGATAAATTGTTAACTTTTTTCACTGGAAGATGGACCGGATAGGGAAGAATGAGTAAAATTTTTTTGCACGAGGCCGCGGGGGGGGGGGGGGAGGTTTTGCAGTTAGCAATTTAAAAAGAAACATTTGGGACGAAAATAACAATAGAAGTTTGCAAGAGAAGCCAAAATTGCGGCGATGACTTAAAATTGAAGACAGTCGGTCCCAAAAAGGGGGGCTGATTTAGACGAAAAAATTTTTTGGGGTTTACCCTGTTTGGGGAAAACTTTTTGATGGAACCCCCCCAAAAAAGGGACCTGAGACATACCCATACATGGGCGGATACGGCCCCTGTACAGAGCAAGCAATGGGAGGGAGAAAAAAAAGGGCGCAGACGCCCGAGGACACCAAATTTTATTTAAAAATTGTTTTAGGGAAGAGATGATATGTGAGATTTCCAGTTCAAATTTTTTTTAAAAGGGTAGCCCTGAATGTTCATTGTAAACAAAAAGACAGTTTATGTCATTGAAAAAGAAGGGTAGTTTTTCTAGTAGGGGTTTTTTCGAGTAGATTTTTGAAAAAATGGGTTTTTTATTTATTTAACACAAGAAGCTAGGTTTGCTTTGTTTCCCAAACAGGAAATTTGAAAGGTTTAGAAATTAGGATCACCGTGGCATCTCTCCATGAGTCACTTTGTTTTAAAAAATAAAAACTAAAAAAATAAGGAAAACTACCAAAAAGGCCGCGAGGCCACACGTGGGGAGTTCCTGTTGAGGGTTTGGGCGCCTAAAAACGACGTTGAAAAAATGCGGGTAGGGAAACATCAGCGAAGGAGGGGATAGGGCATTTTAGTTAGACTTTTGGGAAAATCATTTAAAGAAAAATAGAAAACGATTGATAGTGTGAGGGCCCAAGGACAGAGGAACGGAAAGGAAAAAGGAGGGGAAGAAGGATAAAAAAAGGAAAAGAAGAAGAGAATAAGGGGGGAGAGAGAAAAGAAATGTAACGGTATGGACGAAGAGGGGCGACAATGCTTTTCTGAAAAACAATTATCCATACAGCCCGCGGGGGGGGGGAGGGAGGGAAACCACCCCGTTTTTTGCTGACACAAGGGATTAGAGTGAGGTCCCGAGGAGGAGGAATAGGAGGAAGGAGTGAGGGGGAGTAGGGGGGGGGTGAGGAAAGGGGTAGGAGGAAAGGGGTGAGAGAGAGTAGAGGAGAAGAAGGAAGGAGATGGGAAAAAAAGGGGGAAGGGGGGGGGGGCCCTGGGGTTATAACGCTGAACCAACCGAGTTGCCCGCGTTCAAGGAACCATCCCTTTTTACCCCTTTACTTCAACCCTTAGATGATTTTAACCCGTCGCCCTGATATAAAACCCTTTTCCCTCTACCCACCACCACAAGCCCCGGGCCCCGAAGGGGTGAGGAACACAGAACGAGAGGTCAAATCTCATAAACCCCCGGTGCGTTTCCACGCCCGGGCCCGCGTCGCGGTGATCTCTTAAGAGAGTGACAACTAATGTAAATTTTCTTGTGCAGTGAACGAGTTTTTTTAACCCACGGCGGACGCGCGAGTATAGTGTAAAGTGAATTCCTACGGGGTCTCTACGGGCCCCCAGCGCCGGGGATGTGGCTGAGTTCCACTCTGGGGGCCCCACCCAAAAACGCCACACCCTTAAACCCAAAGCCCCCAAAAACCGCCCGCTCCGCTTGCCCCCAGGGGGGTTTCAACCCCAAATCTACAGTGGGCCCCACGTCCTGCCCGAAACAAACCCGCCCCTGTGGCTTTGCCCCTGTGGTTTTCCCCCGGGCCCCGGAAAAGACGGGTTCACGGCGGGGGGGGACCCCTGGAGCGCCCCGATTGCCCCACGGGGCGGGGTAAGTGGGAACATACTATATCCCTGACGTCCTACAAAAACAACTCTCTTGAGAAGTCAGAGAGGCCCGTTTGCAAAGTTGAGGGGGGAAAAAGGGAGCTGGGGTTTTTTAATATCAGTGCGGGGGTCCCTTTAAAACTGGGGGGGGAGGCCATGATGGGGGGTTGCATGCTTTTCCTGACTGCCCCTGGTTTGGGAATCAGGGCCATTCCTCCTGACTGGAAAAGGGGGCTGGTCGTCCCCCATCTTGGGAAAAGGGGAAAAGGGGGCCGTCAAAGGGCTGCAACAATTTTCCCCGGTATTACCCCTGTCAGGGGTATAGGAAGGGCCCTTTCCCCCTCTATTACTGCCCCGGTTGCAAATCAAACTGGTGAAAGCATTTAGGACCTCAGCCCTCCCGGGTTCACGCCTGGTAAATCAACAAAAGGAAAACCCTATCCTAGCGTTGTGGCCCCGGTTTGGGAAAGCCGACCGGGAAGTTTCGACGGGGGGTGCTTTCACCTTGTTTATCTCAAAAAGGCGTTTGACTCCGTTTCATGTGAGTCCCCTCGGGACTTCTGCGACTTCGAGGGATTCCCCCGCAAAGGAAAATATTTTTTTTGATAAAATGGTTTGTATTCTGGGACTGAGAGGGGCTGTGAAGTGTGGGGCAGGGGTATCCAGCTTCTTTTCCCCCCGAATAAAGGGGGTTGAGGAAAAGGGGCGTCCTTGCCCCCTCACTTTTTAAAAAAAGTTTTTAGGGAATGGGTATTGGGCAAAATTTTTAGATCAAAATGATTGGGGAGCATCCGTCCCGGGAACACCCAAAATCACTGATCTTGTTTTTTTCCGATGATTTCAGTAAAACTTTCCCGGTCCGGGGGGGTCCTGGGGATGGTCTCGAGGCCCCTTTCACGAGGGGGCAAAGCCCCTTTTTGGGCTTTTAGGGCTCCTTTGGGTCAAGGGCCAAGGTCCAGGGGTTTGGAGACTTTTAAATAGATGAACAGTACAGCCGTTCATGCGTGTGGCGAGGACATTGGGGAAACTTTGGGAAAATTTTTTTCATAAACCTTTGGGGCGCATTTTCCCTAAAAAGACCCGGGGGGGTCACGTCAAGGAAATCTTTCGGCGGAAATTTGGGAAGCCCACGGTTTTTTATGGGACTCGCCCCGCGGGAGTATTTGGCCCTTTTCGGTACCTGTGCAGAAAAAAAGATCCGGGTCTTTTAGTCGTTTTTTGACCCTTTTTTCTCTATGGGTTTTTGGGCCCTGGAAAAAAAATAGTGACTTTTAAAAGACGAATCAATGCCCTTTGGGGAATAAGTGTCTTCGGGGGGGGAATCATGGGGGGATCGCTGGGGGTTAAATTTCGTTTTCCAAAACAGCGGGTTGCACCGTGAGACTGGGAACGGGCCTATTTACCTGCATAGTCCGGGCAGCGCCAACTTCGGCTATATGGGCATGTGGGGACGCTACCCTGGGAAAACCCATCCTTTCCCCCGGGTTTTTATCTGGAAAAAGACAAAACCCGGCGTGGAGGGGCCCCAAGGGGGGGGCCCACAAGGCTCGTTGGGGGTGGGTCAATTTTTGTTTCTTTTCCCAGAGCTGTTGGTATGGGAAAGGAGCCTGCAGGGAAAAATCGCGCGTTTGGGGACCCCCGGGGGGTGGCGTCCGGGAAGGGGGGGCGAGGGGACCGCCCCCCGGCGTATGTTCCCCAAAGATTTATTTATTGATACAACACAACCCGCCCCTGTGGCCTTTTTTCCCGGGGCCCCAAAAGTTTTTTGGGGCCCCGGGGGAGCGACCAAGGAGCGCCCGCTTGCCCCCGGGGGGGGGTTAAATGCAACTATTTCGATGTCATGACGGGCCTTTCAACACAACCCGCCCCCGTGGCCTTTCTCCTGGGCCCCCCGGGAACCCCGGGGGGCCCCGGCGGAGCCACCAAAACGCTTCGGGTTGCCCCAGGGGGCGGGTTTGTGAAAATTTTTCCCATGCCCAGACGTCCCCCCCAAACAACCCCCATGTGACTTTTTTCCTGGGCCCCCCCGGGATCTCGGGCCGCGGCGGAGCGAAACCCAAAGGGGCGCTCTGCTTTGCCCCGGGGGGGGGTTAAAATGCAAAATATACGGTACCCCGAGGGCCCCCGCAACCCCACCCCCCCTTTTGGCCCTTTTTCCTGGGCCCCCCGGGATCTCAAAGGGGCCCCGGCGGGGCGACAAGGAGCACCCCCCGCATGCCCCCACGGGGCCCGGGACCCTGCAACTCTACGGTTTCCACGACGGGCCTGCCAAAAACTACCTGTCCCCGTGGGGTTCTCCCTGGGCCCCGGGGGTCAGGGGAAATTGGGCGGACACGGGCGGGGTAGGGGCGGAGGTAAAAAATCTACGCTGCTTTCGACGGCCTTTCTAGACACCCGCCCCCCGAGGCTTCCCCTGGGTTTCCCCCTTGGGGGCCCCGGGGGATGGCGAGGAAAACAAAGCAGCAGGGTTTAGGACCCCTTTAGTACCACAGGTCCCCCCCGGGGGGCTACGCAGCAGAAAGGGGATGTATTATTTTGACAGTGGGAACAGGGCGGGGGATTAAAATGCCCCCCGGGGGGGTGGGGCAAGGGCCCGGGGGCCCCGGGGGGACAGGGAGGGTTCCCCCCTCCCGGCAATGCCGGGGCGTTTTCCAGCCGGGGAGGGAAGTTTCCCCCTATCTCCGCGCGAGGGGGCACTGCCCCCGGTTTAAAGTGCAAAGTAAATACCTGGGGTAAAATGGAGAAAGGCCCCCCCTGGCACCCTACAGGTAGGGTGCCCGGGGACGTTTTCATGCCACGTCCCGCGGGGGGATTGGATAAAAACCGTTTTTGGGTGTGGGGACCCCTAACAGGAGCATCACCGTTGAAACACCCCCCACTCCCCCAGAGTTGGGGCTTAACAGATAAAACGAAACCCTGAAGAACCCAAATTAATAGACTTTGGAGAAAAATAATTTTCCTACAGTAGCTGCAAAGCTGGTTTTACAGTAGCTGCAATAGAACGGTTAGAAAAAGGAAAATGAAGGGGAAGGGGCAGATAAAAAAAATTTGAAACCGAATAATGGTAGTTTAAAAAATTAAGGATTTGTGCCAAAAAACCCAAAAAAGCTTTTGATAATTCAAGGGCATCCGGCCCAAAATTTCACCAAAACCCCTAAAGGAGGATGAACCCAAAATTCAGTTTGGAAACTAGAAAATCGCCATCAGATCGTCCTTTACGGAAACCTACAGACGATCAAATAGAAGATTGTAAACAGAGGGTGCTTAAGGGAAACTTTTTTTAAGGGATAGATTCAAAAACGTTAGAAAAGGGAGGAAGGTCAAAGGGATAGGATGGTAGTTTGAAGGCTTAGAACGGTCCCCCCTTCCTTTGGGCCCGGGTTTTTAAAGTAAGCAAATTTTCCCGAAAAGGAAAAAGGTTGGGACCAAAATTTAATTGTGTGGAGGATAAAGAGGACGACTTTTTCCCCCGGCACCAGTCAATACCTGCTCCCCCTGCTGTCCCGGGCCCCCGGCGGGATGTCCTTAAAGGGAACACCCTGTAGGAAACCGGACATCGGTGGACTTTGCAGCGCAGTTTTTACAAGTTTTAGTGAGTACAACACAGCTAGCTGACACTAATAAAACATAAATATTAAGCCACTTTTTTCAAAATAATTAGTGGTAAAATGAAACATTTTCACTTTTGTATTGCTTCTTAGCCATGTGAAGTATTTGTCAGTTTTTTAGATGTTTTATTTTTTTACCACTGTGAAAAAATTTGTTTAAATTCTCTATACTTTTCCGCTTCCCATTCACTCATTATATACATACATATATTATCTCTTTTTTTTCAAAATTTGCCTTTAAAAGCACGGAATGAGTGAAGCACTTTTTTTTAATTTAAAAAATTTTTCCTTTTAATTCAGGTAAACACGATTTTTCTGGAAAAAGGTTTTAAAAAAAATTTCTAACTGAATTTGGGCTGCTGATTACGAAATAAAATCAATTTTGTCTATCCATCAGGATTTCGGATATAGCATTTTTCAATTTTGATGAAAATGACCATCCCTATATATAAAGGTTCAAGTAAAAAAAACACGTGATTTTAGAATAAATTTTTTATTCTTAATCAAGGAATTCAAAGATTACAAAAGCCCAGTACAAGTAAATTAAATATAGTGCCGAATTGAAATAGAAAATATAAACAAACATATATATGGTCAAGATCAATGGCAAGTAGCAGTTATGGAATTTTTTTTTTTTGGCATCTCTGATGTACGTTCTGGGTGTCTCTCATCAAGCCCACAAAAAACCCCCATCGTGAGTCCCCCCCGGCCTTGATACCTTTCTTCCCATGTTTTAATGCCCTGATAAAACGCTCCCCTTTTTTCCTCGCTAACATCCCCAAGGTTCCCCGGGGAAAACTTGTCCAAATGGCTGTGAAAAATGGGAAACCCTTTGGGAATACTTTTCTACATCCAAGACTCGCAGGCTCTTTAGAGCCTTCCCAATCTCTTCTATTGTTCTTTTTTATTCCCTAAAAAAATTTTTTCACCACTTCAAAATGCATTCAAAGCCTTTCTTCTGTCCTTATTATGTGATAAAAATTTGGATCTCTCATTAGGTTCTTTTTTGAGGTCCATAAAAATTTCCCGCCTTTTTCTTCTCTTACTAAGACCGGAAAATTTGAAAAATATATACTAAAGCATTCTCCCTGGATCAAGAGCTTTGACGAACTGTTTTCATCAATCCAAGTTTAGTGAAAGGGGAGGAAAGACAATTTCTTCCTATCCCTGAGGAACATTGAGACATTTTATCGCCAGATCCCAAAACTCTGTACTGAGGCCATTCTTTTTTAAACCCAATGCTCTGCTGTGCCTACGTCCCGAAACACAAAAAACAGGGGTATTTTTGTGTACCCTCCTTGCTGACCAAAAGAAAGAACCTTTTTAAAAACCCGACAAAAATTTAAACCCCACCCATGAAATGATATTGAAAACCTCCTAGGACAATTTGATGTTGTTATTTTCTTCTTTAATTTTTACAAAGACTTTTGGTACAGGCCATATTTTTTTCCTTTTGTGTAAAGAAACATTTCAAATTCTTTTGGAACTGTCAAAAAAAAGCCCCCAATCCCTTGAATCATATCTAGCAGCCCATAAAAAAAAGTGGGGCCCTTTTACACAGAAAATGACAAGTGGCCATCGAATGGAATTATTACGCCCGTTCTATTTCCCTGTTACGTAAAATGAGACACCTGTGCCGGGTTTCACATTCGATTCTTTTGCGTTTTGAAGACAACAGTTCAGCGATTTTTTGGTAGATAAAACTCAACCAAACCCTTTCAAAGCGACTGAGTAAACAGTTTGGGTTTTTGCCCCACAATTTTCATAGATGGCTAAAAATATCTGTGTGTCTTCTTCATCAGTGGGGGCAGGTGAGCAGAGATTGTTTTTATCATTTTTTTGAAGCTCAGTAAATATTGGGGCAGTTTTCTTACATGGGTAAATGGCGAATAGTGAAGGGGTACTTGGGGATTGCAAATATTTTTTGTTTTCTTATTGAAACCTTTTACATTGACAAGGCGAAATAGCATCATCTAAATGTTGCTTGGTTCTCTCCAAACCCCTAGGCACTCCCCAATTAATTTAGCCTCTTTCCCTTTAGACCATGAAACCAAAGTCTCAAAACAGGTTTTTCACACTTTGTAGGAGCCCAAGTTGTCTTGGTTCCAAGTGGTACTTTTTAAGTACGCAAAATAACCGCTCTTAACAAAGTCAGTAATGTTTTCGCCTCTGGGGCTTCAAAGTAAAGCTTCCACGATGTAGCAAAAAATATTTGGATCATTGAGCACTTTCTTTTGTGAGATGTTTGAGGCCATTGTTAAGCAGAAAACCAACTGCGGACAAATAAAAAAAAAAAGAGTTTTTAGCTACCTGATTTTCCTTGAATTTGACCCAACCCCACAAACCCTTTGGATTGTTTCACAAAAAAAAAACAACGGGAAATCAATAAATCCAATTCAAAGTAAAAATTTAATAATAAAACATACCTGCGGACATTGCTGGCAAATTGAAATGGTTTTTTCTTTTGTTCATAAAGAATGGGAAGTTATGCATGTTCAAAAAACGAAGATATTCTCCAGTTTATTGGGAGACTGAATTAAAAAAAACCACAAATCGGCCCTTTTTCTACACTACTCAATAGATGGAAAATTTTTCTTTAAATTAATGAAAAAAGGAATATATCCTATAGGCCCAAAAAAGTGATGTATAGAGAAAATATAAGTCAGTTTGAATTCAGCACCCTCAAAATTTCTAAAAACTGTTCTTAAATTCCAGAGAACTTTTTTTTTTTTTTTTTTTTGACCAGGAATTTAGGACTTAAGAAAAAACCCAAGTCAGAAGTGAGGGTATTTTCGCCAAAGAATTTGCTAAACTTTTATAGAACGGGGAATCTACCTCGACGCGCAAGGGACTTTTGAGGGGGGACGTTAAACCTTCGCTAGAGGAAGAAACTTAGTGGAATCACCACCTACAGTTCCTCCAGTGTTTTAAAAACTCAACCACATAACCTAAGCCTCTCAACTAACTTCAAATACTAAAACAATGGACACCGCTAACACATCAGGGGTGCTTCGTTCACCCTTGCCCAGACTCTTCCTGAGGCCCCCTGGAGCATTAAATATTGCCCACAAGCCGAATTCGCGAATTCTCGGGTATTGATCCAGCTATACTGCCCGGAATTCTAGCTTTGTAGGATGTCATGAAAAACTCCTTTTTATGGATGAAGGGACAAATATCTTTCATTTGCCACGCCTAAAGCCGGCCCACATCACCCTAATGAAACCAGCGCTTTACCAACCACAACAAAAAAGATTTTGAAACTTTTCGGACAAACTTCTTGAAACATTTGGGCACAATGAAAAAACAGTTGGGGTTTTAAAGGGGGTCAATTTGGGTAAAGCTATTGCACAGTGCGTTTTCCTCGAAGGGCTTTTTTGATGATAGGTAACGCAAACAGAATATCTGGACTTTGTTAATACTTTTCAAGAAATGCAATTACCCGATGTAATGAAGTTTTTGGAGTTTTTTTTTTACATGATCTTGCTGAAAGGGAAATGTAGAAGGAACAGTTTGTCATTAAACTACACCCCCGCTGGAAGAAACTCCACGATTTGTTCAAAAATTAAAAACTAAAGTGGAGGAAAAGGACAGTGATGTACGTATGTCTGCCTCTACCGTCGCTGGACGTTACCCATGCACCATTGACGAGGTGGCTCCTGACTCATCCTACGCGGCCGTGACTGCGTCAGGGAAACCGACCTTCACTTGCACATACTGCCAGCGTGAAGGACAAAACCACTAGTAAGTGTTTTTATTCGTGGCAGGGATCAAGCGTAAAGCCAAGAAAAAGAACAGCTCTCGTGACGCTAGTGATCCTTTAAATGCTCAGTTTACCCAAATTTAAATTTTTTATCAAGATGAGACGGCTCCTCCGCGAGGCAGATGCGACCCGCCAACACTACAGTACAAAACCCCAATTTTCTTCCCATCGTGGCGCGACAGGGAAAAATGTCCATATTGTTTCAATCCATGACAGCACCACCCATTTTACTGATGATTGCTTCACGCTTGTCAAAATAAGAGACAACTTTAACCGAGGCCGTGGTATGGGCGGCGAATCGTCGGGGGAATCCGTGCGTCATTTCAAAATCAAAACCAGGTTAGGAAGAAAAGTTTCTAAAGAAAAAAATACCCGCAGTGGTGTCAGATGACGGTAAGATATATGCATCTTTAGTTGCCGCTTGCAGTAAGCTAACATAATGGCTTTGGGCACAAAAATGGGACGGTTAAATGCATCTTTTGCTGTGGGGTACTGGCGCCACCGTCAATGTGCTGTCAGAAAGGCTTACCTTGCACTAAAATGTGCGTCGCGTGGAAGCCGATGGCCTCTGCGTCCCAATGACAGGACTTAAGGTCAGGACAGGGTGAGGTCTTTAAAAACGGACGAAGATATGTGTAAAAGTCTAAATGATTATTTCCTAAGTGTTTTTACTGAGAAGGATACACAGAAAATACCTGAAAGTGAACAGATGTTCAAAAGGAAGCGATGAGGAGAAACTCAAATATATTGTGATAACTAGGGAAATGGTAAG
>JACEEZ010005886.1:0-25000 GCA_016584305.1 Chionoecetes opilio
TTTTCTTTCCTTCTATATTTTTTCTCCTATGTTCTCCTCATTTATCGTGCCTTCCTGCCATCCTCCTTTATTCCTTCTCTCCTATTAACCATTCTCCCTCCTCCTCTCCTTCGCTACAGATGCTTTAGAGGAAAGGCTTTGAGGTCAACAGAGAGGAGAGAATTACTATCACGGAGGTGGAGGAGGGAGAGGAAGGGAAGGGAGGGGAGAGGTGAGGGAAGGGAGGGGAGAGGGGAAAGGGGAAGGGAGGGAGAGGGGAAAGGGAAGGGAGGGAGAGTGGAAGGGAAAGGAGGGGAGAGGAAGGGAAGGAGGAGAGAGGGAGGGAAGGGGGGGAAGCGGTTCTGATAGGCGCCTGAAATCCCTCATTGGGGGACAAAGCGGGTCAAAGGTAAGTCACATTAACTGATTTAATTCCAGTTACATTTGATTCCCTCAAAAGGCTTCTTAGTGCCTGGAAGGGTGCGACAGCGGCGGCGGCATCAATAGTGCTTTAATGAGTCATGTGGACAGGAGGAGGAAGGAAAGCGATCGTGTAGGAGGAATGGAAGGGTGTAAAGCAGTAGTTCTGAGCCTGGGGGGCGGGGTAATTTATCAACGTGGGCTGGGGAGTCAAGGAGAATAAGGAAAACCCTGTCAAGTATTTCATTTCATGTGATAAAATTTGAATCTGCGGGGTATATGCAAGGTGTTTGAATAATTTATGTGCACAATAAAAAGTGCAAAAAAATGATTTTTCAGTTTTTCTTTTGTGCAGGTTAGTATTGGTTTATTATTATTATTGGTGTTCAACTATTTTGTTCTGTTTCTGTGTTCTGTTCGGTTCTGTGTTCGGTCTGTTTCTGTATGTTGATGTTTTGGGAACCAGGCAGGAGCAATCACCCCGCGAGTCACTTAACTGTTAAACCTTACCCAGAGAATAAACGACTATAAAATGCAGATTACCTGTTTCTGTTTCACCTAAAAGGACATACCAAAATCACTTTCCGGATTATTAGAAACATCTTGGTTGAAGAAGTAAAAGGGACATGGAGGCAAGGACAAACACTGGGTGGGTTCTGGTGGTAAAAGGTTAAGCAACACTACTAACAGACAACATCTGCCACGAAGTGTTTTTGATGAGATTTAATGATGCTTTTACTCTTCTCTTATATGACTTTTAGTCAATGCCTACTCCCTGGAATTTTCTTTATTTGGTACTGATAAGTTTGTTTGTTTTGGTTTGCTTTGATTATATTGGATTCATAAAAACATAAGAAAATAGGAAGCTCAAGAGGCCGCGGGGCTTACACGTGGTAGTTCCTGTCCTTAAACTACCTCTCCACCTTCATCCCCATCCGGAACTTGTCCAGCCCCTCTTAAAGCTCCCCAATGACTCCGCCAACTCCTGTCTACTGAGTTCCTTCCAATCATTCACCACTCTATTTGTGAACCCAAGTTTTTCCCTATTCCTTTCTAATCTACGCCCTTCCAGCTTGATCCATTACTTCTTGTTCACTCCCTGGTTAAACCCAGTAGGAACGTGCCTCTCTCTCTCTCTCTCTCCTCTCTCTCTCTCTCTCTCTCCTCCTCTCTCTCTCTCTCCCCTCCCCCTCTCTCTCCTCTCTCTCTCTCTCTCTCTCTCTCTTCTCTTTTTCTCCCCTCTCTCCCCTTCTCTCCCCTCTCTCTCCCCTCTCTCCCCTCTCTCTTCTCTCTCTCTTTTGCTGGGGACTGAAGTGTTAATACCGATTGACGATTCCAGGAAATGATCAGACAGGTATTTCAAAGTGCACGAATATTTTCCTTCATCAATCAGCCAGTCTTTCCTCTCAACCCACGCCAACGCGACGGCACGCATTACCCAAAACTAAATGTGTAGAGCTTATATATATAAATTATAAGAACATAAGAATATTAGAAAATAAATAAGGAAGCTACAAGAGGCTGTGAGTCCTACACGTGGTAGTTCCTGTTACTTAACACTACCTACATCCACCTTAAACTACCTACATCCATCTTAAACTACCTACATCCACCTTAAACTACCTACATCCACCTTAAACTACTACATCCACCTTAAACTACCACATCCCCCTTTAAACTACCTTACATCCCCCTTTAAACTACCTAAATCCACCTTAAACTACCACATCCACCTCAAACTACCTACTCACCTTAAACTACCTACATCCACCTTAACTACTACATCCACCTTAAACTACCTACATCCACCTTAAACTACTTACATCCACCTCAAACTACCTACATCCACCTTAAACTACCTACATCCACCTTAAACTACTTACATCCACCTCAAACTACCTACATCCACCTTAAACTACCTACATCCACCTTAAACTACTTACATCCACCTCAAACTACCTACATCCACCTTAAACTACCTACACCCACCTTAAACAAACCTACATCCACCTCAAACTACCACATCCACCTAAACTCCCTACTTTCCACCTTAAACTACCTACATCCCCCTTTAAAAACTACTTACATCCACCTCAAACTACCTACATCACCTTAACTACCTACATCCACCTTAAACTACCTACACCCCCTTTAAAAACTACCTACATCCACCTTAAAACTACCTACATCCACCTTAAACTACTACATCCACCTTAAACTACTTACATCCACCTCAAACTCCCTACATCCCCCCTTAAACTACCTACATCCACCTTAAACTACTTACATCCACCTCAAACAAACCTACATCCACCTTAAACTACCTACATCCACCTTAAACTACTTACATCCACCTCAAACTACCTACATCCACCTTAAACTACCTACATCCACCTTAAACTACTTACATCCACCTCAAACTACCTACATCCACTTTATCTCAACACACCGAAACTGGATTATAGAAGACAGTTAATACAAAAAAAGTATATATAATAGGCACCATAATCACCATAATCACCATGACCATAAATTCAAAGCTGTGACCTAACCAAGCATTTGAAAGACAGTGCAGTGATGATTTTACTGACATACCGTAGATAACACTATAGTCGCCACGGTGCACTAATGTCGCCAGGCGCCATATATAACGAATTATAGCATCACTACTGATTTGTATGTGCCACTGAAGACAGGTACATAACATAAACTACTGTGCATGCCTCTTCCGTGGCACATACAAGTCTGTAGTGATGCTTTAGTGGTGAAATTCGTAATATATGGCGCCCGGCGACATTGTGCACCGTGGCGACTTTTAGTGTTTCAACGGTAGTCTTTTATTGCATTTTGCTTCTATGCTGCATTTTTTATTCATCTTTCATTTTTTCAATTATATTTTATCCTCTTTTGCTTCTATGCTTTTGCTTTCTATCATTTGTGTCTTCATTTTGCTTTTTCTTGTATAGCATTTGCTACGATGGGATTCCTCTACCACAGTAACTCATCTAAAAGCATTGAGGCCCAGATCTTTCCTTTGCTATATGAAATCGTCTGTTATTAGCCATAAAACTACGAAAAAGTAACTAAATAAACCAAATTAGCTAATGGGCAAGGATATTAAACAGGTCATATCTATATAATATTGCTTATGTCCACTAAAATCGTCGAATGGTGGTTAAATTACAATGCTATATATTACGTTCTGGGCGTGAAGGGGTTAAAACATTGACGCCTTACTATCATTCCTATCACTCCTTTCTTTTTTCGCTCGATCTCCTCACATTGTCTTCAAACAAACAACACTCTTTTAAACCTTGCAATAGATATCTGAAGCACGGCAAAAACCTCTCGAAACAGTTCCACGCCACCCATTCACACACTTCTAAAGAGGCGCTCTGTGTTGCCTTTCACAAGCTCTCCAAGATTGTTTACATGCCAAACTGTTCCTTCCTCCTGCGTAGTGATTATAATGAAGACTCTTTCGGGCGTCGGGAGAGTACAAGAGGGAGTGTTGCGACGTGGAAGAGGGAAGGAGGGAGGACAGGAAACTAGTACGGAGTCAATAGTGAGCTTTAAAAGGAGGCTGGATAAATAGCTTCCTTATTGGACCTTGCAATAGATATCTGAAGCACGGCAAAAACCTCTCGAAACAGTTCCACGCCGCCCATTCACACACTTCTAAAGAGGCGCTCTGTGTTGCCTTTCACACGCTCTCCAAGATTGTTTACATGCCAAACTGTTCCTTCCTCCCGCGTTAGTGATTATAATAAGACTCTGTGGGCGTCGGAGAGTACAAGAGGAGTGTTGCGAGTGGAAGAGGGAAGGAGGGAGGACAAGAGACCATGCCTAGTGCCATATGAAACCCCTGATCTCTGGCACATTCCCCTTTTTTGGCATTAAATCAAATCATCCAGGCATGAAAATTTCCACAAGATTGATTAGTTTTGGGTGTGTTGTTGTTTTGTTAATGTCTGAGGAACACTGGGCATCCACGGCACTCGTCTCATACTTGTTTGCATCGGTGGGTCATGAATGCTGGATAAAGGGGCTCCTGTGTTATCTCGTGTTATCAGCTATAGGGATATTAGATAATTCATTTACCCCTATATCTTGATTTTTCTTTGATGTATGTAGCATGTAGGTAATTGCTGTCAGGAACTACCACATGTAGGTCTCGCGGCCTCTTGTAGCTTCCTTATTTTCGTATGTTCGTATGTTTGTATGACTAGTACGGAGTCAATAGGGGTGCTTTAAAAGGCTGGATAAATTCATGGATGGGGATGAAAAGGGATGTTAGGTATAATAGTAAGTAGTATAGTATAGTATAGTATTATAGTGTTAAGTAACAGGAACTACCACGTGTAGGTTTGGCCTCTTGTAGCTTCCTTATTGAACTGGAGAATAGTGCTTTGATTATATTTTGACCTTTTTTCTTTCTCGCGGCTTCTTGTAGCTTCCTTATTTTTCCTATTTTTTTTCTATGTACCATTGTTCCCCACATCCCCCTTCATGGTAAACTCCCCCCTCCCTCTTTTCTCAATAAACTTGTAAAACTTGTAAACTTGGAAGAGGGAAGGGAAGAGGGTATAGACCCTACTGTGTGAGTGGGAGAGAGAGAGAAAGGGGGGAGAGGTGTGTGAAGAGAGAGAGAGAGGGTGAGAGTCTCCATACCTGCGTGCACATTTAGTAAGATAAACACACAGATAAACAGGTGAGGGAAGAACAATAGACCATCAAAGGCGAGGGAAAACTGTACTGAGGGAAATTTTAAAGGGAAAAAAAAATGACATATAGAGTGTATGTGGGGAAGCCTTGAAAATCAATAGCCATTTATCTATTATAACCATGTTAGTCTATCTATTCATCGAATTATAAAAGTCACCCGAGTAAAAGAAGAACGCATGACGGTCGGGTTCCATCAGAGTGAAAGCAATCATTGTTATTCCCTTTAATACGATACTGGAAAACCATGTCCATAACGCTATTTGTCCGCCACCCTCCCCTTCTTTCCTCTCTCTCTCTTCTCTCTCTCTCTCTCTCTCTCTCTCCTCTCTCTCTCTCTCTCTCTCTCTCTCTCTCTCTCTCTCTCTCTCTCTCTCTTCTCTCTCTCTCTCTCTCTCTCTCTCTCTCTCTCTCTCTCTCTCTCTCTTTGTCTCTCTCTCTCTCTCTCCACACATTTGCTAAAGTGACTGTCTAAACATTTGAGTCTCTTCGGCTTCTGTTCCTTAGCAAACAAAATTCCATCTAGTGTGTGTGTTTGTGTTGTTGTGGTGTGTGTGTGTGTGTGTGGGGTGTGTGTGTGTGTGTGTGTATGTGTGTGTTGTTGGGGTGTGTGTGTGTGTGACTGTGTGTTTTGTTGTGTGTGTGTGTGTGTGTGTGTGTGTGTTTGTGTGTGCGTGTGTGTATGTGTGCGTGTGTGTGTGTGTATGTGTGTGTATATGTGTGTGTATGTGTGTGTGTGACTATGTGTGTGTGTGTATGACTGTGTGTGTGTGTGTGTCCCTGCACGGCATAAATTCTTCAGGTTTATGCGCATCGTTAGTCATGCATTGATCGAGTCACGCAAGGACGCAAGGTAGTATCAGTAGTATTAGTATCAGTAGTAGTAATAGTACAAGGTAGTATTAATATCAGTAGTACCAGTAGTAGCAGTAGTATGCAAACTACTTAGTACATTATGCGCCTCACACAAAGCGTCACTGCATTTATCGATTTAATGAAAACACACAAGAGAGAAAAACCTAAAGAATTATGGAGAGCAGAATTGACTGTCTCCCTTCCCCCCCCCTTCCACCTTCTCCAATTTCATATCTCAACCTCGCCTCCTCCTCCTCCTCCTCCTCTCCTCCTCCTCCTCCTCCTCCTCCTCCTCAAAAAAAAAAAAAAAAAAAAAAAAAAAAAAAAAAAAAAACCCGAAAAGGTTCTTTCAATACGTTCGAAGTAAGAAAAACGTCAAAACAAGTATTGGACCACTGAAAGATAATAATAATATCTTGGTAAATGATAATAAGAGTATGGCGTTCGTACTCAATGAATACTTTAATGCGGTATTTATTAAAGAAGACGAAACTCCATTACCAGAACCAGTAAACATGTATGCAGGACTCGAAAGGGATAGACTGGTAATAGGAGAGATAACAGTAGACGAAATATCAAAGTATTTGCTGAAACTTGACCCAGCAAAATCCGTGGGGGTGGACGAAATCTCGCCGCGACTACTTCGCGAATGTCACAGTCAACTTTCGCTCCCATTAAAGATTTTTTCAATAAATCGCTAAGTGAAAAAAATGTTCCTAGTATGTGGAAATTAGCTAATGTTACACCGATATTCAAGAAAGGAGTAAGAGCCTCGCAAGTAATTATCGCCCAATTAGTCTAACGTCCGTGATTGTTAAACTATTGAGAAAATATTGCGGGATAAAATAGTGTCTTTTCTCGATGAAAATAACTCAATACTAAACTCCCAGCATGGATTCGAAATAAGAGATCCTGCTTAACAAACCTACTGGATTTTTTTAATGTCATTTATTCAAACTGGGACGCTAAAATTCCCTCGGATGTAATATACCTTGATTTCAGAAAGCCTTCGATACAGTTCCACATAAGCGACTGTTGACCAAGCTAAGGGCACATGGCATAGGAGAGCAATTATGTTCATGGATGGCGATTGGCTTTCAAATCGTAAACAACGGGTAGTAATAAATGGTGAGGCATCTGATTGGTTAGATGTCACTAGTGGGGTGCCTCAGGGCTCGGTCTTGGGTCCTACTCTTTTCTGATATATATCAACGATCTGGACTGCGGACTTGTATCTAAAATATCAAAATTTGCAGATGACACAAATTAGGCGGTAAAGCATATACTAGAGAAAACTGCGAACTCATACAAAGTGATCTCGACAAACTATCAGATTGGAGTGATAATTGGCTATTAAAATTCAATTCCGATAAAGTAAAGTAATGCATATAGGCAACGATAACCTCAATATAACTATCAAATGCAAAATAAATCGTTACTGAAGTACAGCAGGAAAAGGATCTAGGTGTCATCATCAGTAATGATCTGAAAACCAGTTCGCATTGCCTAGCTGCCAGTAAAAAGGCAAATATGATGTTGGGCTTTATTAAACGTAACTTTGAACATAAAACTCCGAAAGTAAATGACACAATTATACACGTCCTTGGTTAGGCCGCACTTGGAATATGCCGTTCAATTCTGGTCGCCCTGTTCGTAAAAGATCAAGCCAATTGGAATCAGTGCAAGAAGAGCAACCAAACAAATTCCATCTCTGCGAAATTCATCTTATGAAGAGAGACTGCGGAAACTTAATATGTTTTCCTTAAGGATCGTAGAATCCGTGGGGACTTGATAGAAACCTTTAAGATCCTAAAAGGTTTTGATGTCATAATCAAGAGGACCTATTCGAGCTTTCACTCAAGTGACAACAAGAAATAATGGTTTAAAACTAAACGGTCAACGTTGCATCACCGATCTCCGTAAAAATTATTTCAATGTTAGAGTCGTTGATCGATGGAACAAGTTACCAGCATATGTTGTCGGAGCCAACACAATAACTACATTCAAAAACAGACTTGACGCGCACTGTAAAGTAAATGGGTATTGATAGTGCGAATTCGTATCTAGTCCCCCGTATCGATTAGTTGTAGTGGTAGTGGTAGTTGTAGTTAGTATTTTTCATATCCTATCATTCTGCACTATGAAACTTCCATGTTCCTATCCTCTTTAGGGACATGGTATCATTTTCCAACTGTTTTCTTACAAGTAGTTGATAGTTAGTAGTATGTAGTTCAGCAGATACCCTCGCTATGGACCAATAGGTCTCCTGGTGTCTGTTACTCCTATGTAATCCTATGTAAATCCTCTCCTCCTCCTCCTCCTCCTCTTCGTCTTCTTTTTTGCTTCTTATTCTTTTCCTCCTCAACCTCCTCTTTTTTTTCTTCCTTATTCTTTTCGTCCTTGTCCTCGTTTTTGTCTTCCTCCTCCGCCTCTCTTCCCAGGAGTGATTAGGGCAGAGAGAGAGAGAGAGAGAGAGAGAGAGAGAGAGAGAGAGAGAGAGAGAGAGAGAGAGAGAGAGAGAGAGAGAGAGAGAGAGAGAGAGAGAGAGAGAGAGAGAGAGAGAGAGAGAGAGAGAGAGAGAGAGAGAGAGAGACAGAGTGAGAGAGAGAGAGAGAGAGAAGACTCAGTATGTATGTATGTATGAGTAAATATAGACTAATACAGCGAGTCTGTACAAATGTCTGTTCGTCACCCTTGTAACAGGTTGGAACACTACAATGAGCCGCCATAAGGGATTCCCGAACCATTACTGTCACAACAATAGCTAAATAATATAGCTAAAGAATATGTATAGCTGAAAAATATGTATAGCTAAAGAATATATATAGCTAAAGTATATATATATAGCTAAAGTATATATATAGCTAAAGAATATGTATGGCTAATAAAGACTATGTATGGCTAACAAAGACTATGTATGGCTAATAAAGACTATGCATGGCTAACAAAGACTATGTATGGCTAATAAAGACTATGTATGGCTAACAAAGACTATGTATGGCTAATAAAGACTATGCATGGCTAACAAAGACTATGTGTGGCTAATAAAGACTATGTATGGTTAATAAAGACTATGTATGGCTAATAAAGACTATGTGTGGCTAATAAAGACTATGTGTGGCTAATAAAGACTATGTATGGCTAATAAAGACTATGTATGGCTAATAAAGACTATGTATGGCTAACAAAGACTATGTATGGCTAATAAAGACTATGTATGGCTAATAAAGACTATGTATGGCTAATAAAGACTATGTATGGCTAATAAAGACTATGTATGGCTAATAAAGACTATGCATGGCTAACAAAGACTATGTGTGGCTAATAAAGACTATGTATGGCTAATAAAGACTATGTGTGGCTAATAAAGACTATGTATGGCTAACAAAGACTATGTATGGCTAATAAAGACTATGTATGGCTAATAAAGACTATGTATGGCTAATAAAGACTATGCATGGCTAATAAAGACTATGTATGGCTAATAAAGACTATGTATGGCTAACAAAGACTATGTATGGCTAATAAAGACTATGTATGGCTAATAAAGACTATGTATGGCTAATAAAGACTATGTATGGCTAATAAAGACTATGTATGGCTAATAAAGACTATGTGTGGCTAATAAAGACTATGTATGGCTAATAAAGACTATGTATGGCTAATAAAGACTATGCATGGCTAATAAAGACTATGTATGGCTAATAAAGACTATGTATGGCTAATAAAGACTATGTATGGCCAAAGAATATGAGATCAGAAGCTGCCTTGAATTAAGCCAAAAAAAATCTTTGAAGGGAAATTTGGGGATAAATGTAGCCAGGCTTATTATAGCTTAAAAACATACATTTCCTCATATCGTCACTTTCATAATTTGATTGATTGATTTAATGCCTAAAAAGATGAATGTGCCAGACATCAGAGGTCATATGGCACTATGACAAAGCATATAAAGGGGAGGGGTTAAAGAATAATAGTGAAACGATGAGGGAAGGGGAAAGAACGGAATGTTACAGCAGGATGGTTAGATCAGATGTAGGATGTGGATTTGTTGGAGGAAGGAGGTTAAATTTTCCAGGGAGAAGGAGGGGGATTCCGGGAGAATGTCCGCAAGACAGGGAGGTCGGGAAAGGGAGGACAAATGAGGGAAGGAACTGGAACGGGCAGGAGTAAGATGGGGGCAGGATATTAGGACATGTTGGACAGTGAGAGGAACTTGACAGGGTGTGCAGAGGGTTGGGGAGGAGCGTGACATGAGATAGGAGTGTGTAAGGTTGGTATGGCCTATGCGTAAGCGTGCGAGAGCAGTCTCCCAACGTCTATTAGAGTGGTAAGGATTTGACCATGGAGAGATAGAGGGTTTGATCAGGCGAAGTTTATTGGCAGAAAAAGTGGTCCAGGAGGATTGCCAGCGGTCGAATAGGAAAGATTTAAAGGAAGGGTAGTAGTCGGAGGCTGGCAAGTTTGAGAAACGGGGGCATTGGGACATAGAGGCCGAGCGCGCCAAAGAATCAACCCGTTCGTTGCCCGAGATACCCACGTGACTCGGTACCCAGCAGAAGCAAATTGTTTTGTGGCGTGTGGATAGTCGGAATAACCAGTCTTGGATCTCCCGAACAAGAGGGTGAAGTAAGCGAAGAGATTGTATAAGAGAAAGGGAATTGCGGAAATCAGTGAAGATAGTGAAGGAACAGGATGGGTAGAAAAGTATGCGTTTCAAGGCGAAGAGGATGGCGTCGTACAATTCCGTTTTAAGAACAGTGGATTCTGTATGTAGTTGGTATTGATAGTGAAGAGAGGGGAAGAGGACAGCAAAGCCAGAACCAGAGTGGGATTTAGAACCGTCGGTGTAGACGTGGGTGCTAGAGGAATGATTGGAAAGGTGTTCAAGAAAGTGAGAGCGGAGGACAGTAGGAGGAATGGTAGACTTGGGAGAGGTAGTGGGGACACAAGAACAGATATGGGGGGAAGGTATAGGCCATGGAGGGAAGGAATGAACGTAGAAAGGGAGAAGATTAAGAGTAGGAAAGGAGGAGTGGGAGAGAAGGGTGCGCATGCGAACAGGGAAGGGCGGTGGCAATCGAGGGGAGGAGGTGATCACTGTGAGGAGAGATTGGGGGACTGCAATCTTAGAAGTAGGAAATTGATGAAGGCGAGCATAGCACCGAAGTGATAGGAGGGCTCGACGGCGAAAGAGGGACGGGAGGCCCGACTCAGCATAGAGGCTCTCAACAGGGGAGGAGCGAAAGGCACCTAGAGCCAGACGGAGGCCTAGGTGGTGAACAGGGTCCAGGAGGTTGAGGAGGGAGGCAGAGGCAGAGGAATAAATATGACATCCATAGTCAAGAGTGGAGAGAACCAGAACAGTGTATAGATGGAGGAGGGTCTTGCGGTCAGCACCCCAAGACACATATGAGATAGTTTGTAGGAGGCGAAGGCGACGAAGGGCATTTACCTTTAGAGATAGGATATGTGCCTTCCAGGTAAGGCGAGAGTCGAAAGTGAGGCCAAGGAATTTTCCAGAGGAGCAATACTTGAAAGGTATGTCATATAGAGAAAGTGGAGGTAGGAGTGGATACACGAGAGCGAGAGAAAAGGATGGAGAAGGATTTTGTGCGAGAGAAACGAAAGCCATGATTAGTAGCCCAGGAAGAATCAGCGGAAATTGCAGATTGGAGGAGACTGCGGAGGGGTGCCAGGGAAGGGCCGGAAGCGTAGATGGCTAGGTCATCCACGTAAAGGGAGGACCGGACGCCAGGTGGTAAGGTGGAGACGACTCCATTTACTGCAATGAGGAACAAGGAAGTGCTGGGGACACTTCCTTGGGGGACACCTTCATATTGTGGGAAGGACGAAGAAGTGGAGGAATATACTTTGACTCTGAAGGAGCGATCGCATAGAAAGGACTTGAGAAAGACCCCCATGTTAGACCCTATGCCGAAAGTGGTTAGCTGGTGGAGGATATGATGTCGCCAGGCGGTATCATAAGCTTTCTCTAAATCAAAGAAAACAGCATAGACTGATTCGTGACGGGCAAAGGCTGTGGTAATGTATGTTTCCAGGTGGACTACGGAGTCAGCTGTGCTTCGGGCAAGAAACTGCTTAAGTCATATTTTCTACTTTTCGGGAAATAAAAAAAAAATCCTCGTTTTCTTAATTTTGATATCAATGCATTGTTTATAATTTTATATTTTTGACCACTCACACCCTGCAAATGACATTGGCGACTTTACCAATAGATGCGCCACAGGATAAAAAAAAATTGATTTCGGTAAAAATCCAGAAATTGTCGAAAATGACTTAGGCAGTTTCTTTATGAGGGTGACGATATTAAGAATCCTACAAACTTCTCTTCATCCTCTTGACTGTAACACCATTGTAGAAATCAATATTTCATTGTGTCAAAATAATAAAGCAACGTAAATATTCCTAAAACTAATACTTAACTAGGGGGGGGCACTCAGTAGATCGCATACCTCCGCCCGAATATTTCATCAATTATATATAAATATATATATATATATATATATATATAATATATATATATATATAATATATATATATATATATATATATATATATGCATTATGCACTCAGTATGAGCGCATACCTCCGGCCGAATATTTCATCAATTGGTTGCCATGGCAACAGTTGTCAATAAATTTCATCCAAAATTAAATTAGTTCTTTCTTATACTAAACAGACTTGGTATACCGAGTTTGGTCCAAATCTATTCGTAACTTTTCGAGAAATCCTGTACATAGACAGACAGACAGACAGACAGACAGACAGATCGGGGTGAAAACATAACCCCTCCAACTTCGTTGGCGGAGGTAATTAATCCCTAGCTACCTTAACATTCCTAAAAGTATGACTTGAAAAATCCCCGGCCACATTGATAGTCATAACATTATTACGTACTAGAAATCCCTTGCTATAGTAATATCCTTTGAACTCTTAATTAAGAAATCAGTAGCGAGGTAAATATCCCTAGAATTCCTTGATTCTTATTTCCATCACAACAAAATTAAGTCACACAAGTCACACAAGTCACACAAGTCACACAAGCCACACAAGCCACACAAGTCACACAAGCCACACAAGAGTTTCCTCGCGGGACAAGGCAGTCCGTAGCGGTGGTGACCCCTCCGTGCCCGAGGACGGCATGGAGGGGTGCCTCAAGGTGCTGGTGTTGGAGCTACCACGGGCACCGAGCGAGGCACACGCTGGCCCCTCAGGAGGCACCGCTATCGCCGGGCTGCCTGGAGACGGGCCGCTATGCAGCCCTGCACGGCCGCCACCTCGCTGGTCGCTCCCCTGATGGCGACGGTGCCGGTGCGCGTGTCGCTGGGTGGCGGCACAGACACCCTCACGCGGGCCCCNGGGGAAGAGAAAAGAGAGAGAGAAAAAAAAAAAGAGAGAGAGGAGAGAGAGATTAAGGTGCAGGTCGGGCATTGTGGGGTGGCGGCGGCCGGCGGCGTTGGCAGCGAGCGTTGTGTTGTGGGTGCAAACAAGGTCGCTTCTAGGGTGCAAACACTCCCAGGGCGGGGCTACGGTCTGTCCTTCTGATTGTGTCAACACCACCCACTCCTCCTCCCTTCCTCCTCCTCCTCCTCCTCTCCCTTCCTCCTATTTGTCTGCATATCTCCGGGATGAGTTGCAAGCAGGTGATCACAGTTAGGATAATGGATAGTAGGACGAGGAGGACGTGGGTATAAGAATGAGAGATGAGTGGAAAGAAAAGGAAAGTGAGGAAGGTAGATATGAGAAGTTAAGGAAATGGGAAAAAAAGGAATGATAGAGAGAATTGGATGGTGAAGGATAACAAGAAAGAGGAAACGGACGACTGAGAGAGAAACATTTGAAACATTTGAAACATTTATTCATAGCTTACAGTTGTACAATTTACAATAAAATACAGTTTTTACATAATATGTTGTACAGCTGCAGCTTGCCTATATGAAGCTGAGCTTTTCAGGCAAAGTTAAATTATTTGTTGATAATAATAATACTAATATTAACCACAATACAATAATAATAATAATGATAAAATAATAATAATAATAATAATGATTATAACAATGAATAAAGAAAAAATATAAGGAATAACAGAGGGAGGGAACCGGCAACGAAGAAACTCAAGTCTTGTGGTAGAGCAAGATGGAGATTAGAAAAATGCCAATCCTTAGAAACAAGGAAAATGAGAAGGTGGGTGGCACCAATAATTATTGTAAGGGTGTTTCCGTTCTAAGAAAAATGGTCTCTTCGTTGACAGTTGCCACCCTGTATACAAATGATTGCATACCTAAAAAGAGAAAAGGAGGCAGAATCATGGTTTACAAATTTAATTAACAACCTATATGATGAACCAGTTTATGTGGCAGAAGCGTAATTAATAGCAAACAAGTGATAAATTGGATACACAGTAAAGATTACAATAACATTGTACATAAATAATTATAATACATAGTATCATTCATTTGGGTCAAAGTGGGTCGGAATACAGTAGCAATATACTAGGACGAAAGAGTGTATTAGTTAATATTGGTTAGAATGTGTCTTTTTAATCTATTTTTAAGTATACTCAGGGGCGTCTTGAATTTGGGAAGGAATAGAGTTCCAGACGGCAGGGCTTAAGTAAGTGATTGCGTGCTGAAATTTTGTAAGGCGGTGAGAAGGAAGGCATAGGTTATCACGGTGGCGGGTGTTATAGCCATGGGGTGGAAGGCATAGGTTATCACGGTGGCGGGTGTTATAGCCATGGGGTGGAAGGCATAGGTTATCACGGTGGCGGGTGTTATAGCCATGGGATGGAAGGCATAGGTTATCACGGTGGCGGGTGTTATAGCCATGGGATGGAAGGCATAGGTTATCACGGTGGCGGGTGTTATAGCCATGGGATGGAAGGCATAGGTTATCACGGTGGCGGGTGTTATAGCCATGGGATGGAAGGCATAGGTTATCACGGTGGCGGATGTTATAGCCATGGGATGGAAGGCATAGGTTATCACGGTGGCGGGTGTTATAGCCATGGGATGGAAGGCATAGGTTATCACGGTGGCGGGTTGTTATAGCCATGGGGTGGAAGGCATAGGTTATCACGGTGGCGGGTGTTATAGCCATGGGGTGGAAGGCATAGGTTATCACGGTGGCGGGTGTTTATAGCCATGGATGGAAGGCATAGGTTATCACGGTGGCGGGTGTTATAGCCATGGGATGGAAGGCATAGGTTATCACGGTGGCGGGTGTTATAGCCATGGGGTGGAAGGCATAGGTTATCACGATGGCGGGTGTTATAGCCATGGGATGGAAGGCATAGGTTATCACGGTGGCGGGTGTTATAGCCATGGGGTGGAAGGCATAGGTTATCACGGTGGCGGGTGTTATAGCCATGGGATGGAAGGCATAGGTTATCACGGTGGCGGGTGTTATAGCCATGGGGTGGAAGCATAGGTTATCACGGTGGCGGGTGTTATAGCCATGGGATGGAAGGCATAGGTTAACACGGTGGCGGGTGTTATAGCCATGGGATGGAAGGCATAGGTTATCACGGTGGCGGGTGTTATAGCCATGGGGTGGAAGGCATAGGTTATCACGGTGGCGGGTGTTATAGCGATGGGGTGGAAGGCATAGGTTATCACGGTGGCGGGTGTTATAGCCATGGGATGGAAGGCATAGGTTATCACGGTGGCGGGTGTTATAGCCATGGGATGGAAGGCATAGGTTATCACGGTGGCGGGTGTTATAGCCATGGGGTGGAAGGCATAGGTTATCACGGTGGCGGGTGTTATAGCCATGGGGTGGAAGGCATAGGTTATCACGGTGGCGGGTGTTATAGCCATGGGATGGAAGGCATAGGTTATCACGGTGGGGGTGTTATAGCCATGGGATGGAAGGCATAGGTTATCACGGTGGCGGGTGTTATAGCCATGGATGGAAGGCATAGGTTATCACGGTGGCGGGTGTTATAGCCATGGGGTGGAAGGCATAGGTTATCACGGTGGCGGGTGTTATAGCCATGGGGTGGAAGGCATATCGGCCGATTCTTTAAACGTGGACTCAGGCTAACCTAATAGTCCAGTCAAAATATGAATGGACCCACCACAAATTGCAATAGAAACGAAGTTATATTTTTCTGAAACCTTGATGCCTACTGAATATCTGCCCAAGATTATACTTAAATATTTTGAGTGGAACATGGTTTTTCAGGTCATTTGCGTTTTGGTTACTTTTTCGGACTACCGCAATAATTGGAAATTAAATATACGACAATATCACTCTTAATAATACAACAAAACAACTTTTAATTATTTATTTAACCAGTTGTGGCCTGGTTATGGCAAATGACAACTGTCACATGCAATAATGAACAAAATATTATGCCTATCATTTTTTGCACATCAAAAAATATGGGATTAAATTTATACTTAAAATGTGACGCTTATCATTTAAACCCATTATTACTGATTAGCTGTGAAATGCAGCAATAAAACTTGATTTATATATAGCCCCTCACCAAAAATGTATTGCTAGTCTTCTTCAGGAAACTGACATTACCCGTAAAGGTGATACCGGGTATTAAATTTGAGCTGATGTGAGTCTGGAATTTCGTGAAAAAATATTCTTTGAGCTGAATAAAGTTCGTAATTTCTAGTACTTAATTAGTTAATAGTGAGTCAAGAAATATAGTTAGATAGGTAGGCATATACATATATAGATAATTACAATTACAAACACAAGGTCTTATATTATATAGGGGAATGTTGGGATACACTACCAAAACTATGTGTACACAATGAACTTAGGTCCGTTCACAATATTTAACACGTCACTTCATCTCTTCCATGGTCACCATCATCAGCAGCATCGAAAACGTCTACTGATTCGTCGCATTTGAACAACTACCTCTGCACAGTCCACATGCGAATGTGCAAGGCAGCCCATTTTCCGACAACCACAACGTTACCACTGCAGCCACCCTTGCATGAACATCTAACAAGCTTTAGGAGATACTCTGGTGCTGCAGCGAGGTCAGAATGCACCAGGGATCATCCTGGTGTCCATGATACTCCATCCCAGTCAAGTGGATTGAGTTTGTGTCCTTTCCACTCATGAACCTGATGGAATACCCGTAGGCTGTGATATTTGGAAGCTGAGCTCGTGCGGAAGTACCGTGGGTTGCAATGCTGTTCTGTTTGTTGTCACCTTAGCATGAAATTTTACTACTCTCAATTCGTTTAAATTGTCTGATGGTTTCCCTCCGTACACACAAACCATTGCTCTGTCTCCTGCAGCAATGATCTCATCCTGTGTTGAGTATTCATTGCCGAAAATTAGGGCCGCTTGCCGGAACATATCATTGTCCTTGAACAGTTTGAGTCCATTGCCTTTGCCGATCCCAAAGACCCTTGATGTCGTGTCGCATCCCAGGTATGCATGGATGAAGAGAATGTTTTCACACACAGTCTCACCAGAGCCTCTCTGACTTTGCCAATGTCCAAGTATTGTCTTGGATTCAATGAACCCTTTTCGGCTCCGACATTAAGTAGAGACTGTGCGCACTATTCTTGCTGAAATAATAGCACAGTAGTATCAACAAGTCAGTGTCTTCGCCAACAAGAACAGTGTTGGATTTTGAAGAACTACGAACTGCAGTTTTTTGCTATGAGTAGGTCCGCATCTCCACTCGCATGAAGCACTTCACAATGAGATTCTTCCAGTTTCTTACCAAGGAGTCTATGAATTTTTGCTTGTTATTCTTGTTCCGAAGAAACTCTTCCTTCTTGACAGTAAGCGTCATGGTTTCAGAAAAGATACCTTCACTGATGGTCGCTCACCCTTTTCTGATGAGCACAGTCTTCGTTGAGGGACCTTGACGATAGCCATCAAACACGACGATAGCATGCCCGTAGTGCCTACTAACATATTTCAGGTACGGTCAAGAATATTATTGTACTGTTCACCTGACTGCCACGGTATGCGCTTGCAATAGGGCACCACCATCTAGTACGTATTGTATATCGGATAGTTGTATAGTATCGGCAGGTGCCAAGGATTTGATTGCTGAGCTAACGCTGGCTTATTGGCGGAGAGCAAGGCATATTTAGTCCTCGAACAAAGAGGAGGATATGCGCAAAAACTCACAAACGAGTGCTTTGGATAAGTCCCTAATTCAGTGCCAGCGATCACAAGTCTCTGGAAGAGTAACTAGGGTTGATATTGAAAAAATCCTACATTAAATATAATACTCCTAACATTCCAATGACCGCAGCGTATACTCTCCAAGTTTTTTAAGTTAATCGGGTAAGTGGTTAACGGCCCAAATTGGTACTAATGAAATGTTAAAAAAAAATTGAAATGTTAAAAAAAAAATTTTGTTGAAAATTTAATGTTAAAAAATGTTACAGAATTTTTTTTTGTTAAAACTTTAAATAAAAATAAAACCTTAAACAATCCTACATTAAATATAATACTCCTTACATTCACAATGACCGCAGCGTTGAACTGTCCTCTGCACACCGATCCAATTTCTCACTGCAAGCGTCACTCCACCTCTCGTTCACGGCTCTCGTTCAATCTGAAAAAAATAATTGATCCACTCATTAGAATTGAGTATAATTTCATATATTTGTTCTGGGGATCAACAGGTTTCATAAAAATATTGTTTTGTTTCTATTGCAATTTGTGGTGGGTTAGGGGTAAAAACGCGCTAAATTGATTGGACTATAAGACTAACCGTGGCTTTAGACAGGCATTCCCGTTTTCTAAACTTTTCCGGGGGGGATTAGTCTTGAGTTGGTCTAAAACTAACGAGAATAGTATTGGAAATGTTAGACACCCAGGACCCTGTCCAACACTTGAGTCTAATGATATTTACGAATACTATGCAAATGCCCATGCTAAGACAAATTACCGGTATTGCCAATATTCTGTTTGGTAAAATATGAGTGTATATACATGTGTCTACTGCAGATTATGAAGCATCTGAAATATTTTTTAAAAGACCGCGTTTGGCGCCCTACGAAATTGGGTTTGTTTATCTCTCCTCGCCCGCCGAGTCCAGACTATCAGCAATATAATAGTCACTCACTTATACGACTATACAGCAGCACTTGCATTTAATTAATGGAAACAGAGGAGACATTTATTCTCTTTTTGGTCATAATAGTCTAGTCTACGCTAACAGCGGTTCCTTACAACTCCTTCTACGGGGAGGCCACGGCAGAAGTCTCCCATTTCCACACATCTATCCACCTCATTCTCACATCCTGCTGTCCTCTCACTCATGCATGATCTCTCTTTCTCACATACTCCAACTATCCTCCAATTTAACAGGGGGTCATCCTTTCACACTCCCAACATCTATTGCTTTATGATACTTTCGTCTACCGTATCATTCGTCCCCGTCGGCGAGAGTCTATACCGTATCTTTCATCCCCGTCGGCGAGAGTTCCAACTCGTCGCGTCGCCTACTATGCTCCTATTTTCTACGACTTAATATACATATATATATATATATATATATATAATAAGCTTTTACCTGTGTTTATGTATACCTAACCTGACCGTAATCTAGCGTAACAGTAACCTAACGACCGTTACTGGCAGAAATTACAACTTGATGGGGGGGATGATGGGGCGGAAGCAAATAAGAAAATATTACCGTTATTGCCGTTTCTTATTTTTGGTGTGGAATTTTCTTCCATTTGATGGTTTTTTTTTTAGTTCCTTTAGTGATTGAGGCATCATTAGTTGTGCAACTAAATAATAACTATAACATGACCATGACAATCTTGACTCCCGATAGTGGGAAGAGCTATAAAGATCAGGGAAAATGTGGGTAAAAAACTGAATAAATGAAGAAAATAGGTTCATATATGGTATGGTGTGTTTTGTTGTTCTCGGTAGCAGGGCGCGGAGACAAAAGACTCTTCAGCTCTCCGTCCCCCAATATATGATCTCCCTGGTTCAGGGCTACCAACCCAAGCGCAGTCGTGGATCAACATAGGACCATGTTAGCTCTAGCTGCTGGTGTCTAAAGCACGCGTTCTTGGCATTGGTACTACTTGAGTCTAACATGGAAGCTCCACGTTAGACTCTCCCTAGTCCATGTTTAAAAAAACGGCCGAATTGGCAAAGACTACTCTATACTGGACTTGCTACTCGTGCCCCGCGCCAACCCGCCCATGACCAGTGGAGGCCAGTTTTGCGATTCCTGCCATTTTCGAACATCACCCCCATTTCCCTTCCTGTGGCTTATCAGTATAAATGATGTGCTGTTATCTTCGTAAATGTTTGTTCTATAATATCAAATAAAAAAGAGTAAAATACACTAAAGAAATGCCATTATAAGAGAGTGAAGAAATATGCATGAACTTAATATTCACTTAAACTCTTCGCCATTTAATATTTTGAGTGAAGACTTTTTACATGAAACATATCAATAGAAGCGGAATTTTATTAGCTTTCCATTGATATATTTCGTTTTCTGATAAATGAATTAGATTGATTGATTTAATGCCAAAAAAGGGGAATGTGCCAGACATCAGAGGTCATATGGCACTATGGCAAAGCATATAAAGGGGAGGGGTTAAAGAATAATAGTGAAACGATGAGGGAAGGGGAAAGAACGGAATGTTGCAGCAGGATGGTTAGATCAGATGTAGGATGTGGATTTGTTGGAGGAAGGAGGTTAAATTTTCCAGGGAGAAGGAGGGGGATTCCGGGAGAATGTCCGCAAGACAGGGAGGTCGGGAAAGGGAGGACAAATGAGGGAAGGAACTGGAACGGGCAGGAGTAAGATGGGGGCAGGATATTAGGACATGTTGGACAGTGAGAGGAACTTGACAGGGTGTGCAGAGGGTTGGGGAGGAGCGTGACATGAGATAGGAGTGTGTGAGGTTGGTATGGCCTATGCGTAAGCGTGCGAGAGCAGTCTCCCATCGTCTATTAGAGTGGTAAGGATTTGACCATGGAGATATATTGAGGGTTTGATCAGGCGAAGTTTATTGGCAGAGAAAGTGGTCCAGGAGGATTGCCAGCGGTCGAATAGGAAAGATTTAAAGGAAGGGTAGTAGTCGGAGGCTGGCAAGTTTGAGAAACGGGGGCAATGGGACATAGTGGCCGAGCGCGCCAAAGAATCAACGCGTTCGTTGCCCGAGATACCCACGTGACTCGGTACCCAGCAGAAGCAAATTGTTTTGTGGCGTATGGATAGTCGGAATAACCAGTCTTGGATCTCCCGAACAAGAGGGTGAAGTGAGCGAAGAGATTGTATAAGAGAAAGGGAATTGCGGGAATCAGTGAAGATAGTGAAGGAACAGGATGGGTAGAAAAGTATGCGTTTCAAGGCGAAGAGGCGAACAAGGCGTACAATTCCGTTGTAAGAACAGTGGATTCTGTAGGTAGTCGGTATTGATAATGAAGAGAGGGGAAGAGGACAGCAAAGCCAGAACCAGAGTGGGATTTAGAACCGTCAGTGTAGACGTGGGTGCTAGAGGAATGAGTGGAAAGGTGTTCAAGAAAGTGAGAGCGGAGGACAATAGGAGGAATGGTAGACTTGGGAGAGGTAGTGGGGACAGAAGAACAGATATGGGGGGAAGGTATAAGCCATGGAGGGAAGGAATGAACGTAGAAAGGGAGAAGATTAAGAGTAGGAAAGGAGGAGTGGGAGAGAAGGGTGCGCATGCGAACAGGGAAGGGCGGTGGCAAACGAGGGGAGGAGGTGATCACTGTGAGGAGAGATTGGGGGACTGCAATCTTAGAAGTAGGAAATTGATGAAGGCGAGCATAGCACCGAAGTGATAGGAGGGCTCGACGGCGAGAGAGGGACGGGAGGCCCGACTCAGCATAGAGGCTCTCAACAGGGGAGGAGCGAAAGGCACCTAGAGCCAGACGGAGGCCTAGGTGGTGAACAGGGTCCAGGACGTTGAGGAGGGAGGCAGAGGCAGAGGAATAAATATGACATCCATAGTCAAGAGTGGAGAGGACCAGGACGGTGTGGAGATGGAGGAGGGTCTTGCGGTCAGCACCCCAAGACACATGGGAGATAGTTTGTTAAGAGGTGGAGGCGACGAAGGGCAGTTACTTTTAGAGATAGGATATGTGCCTTACAGGTAAGTCAGGAGTCAAAAGTGAGGTCAAAGAATTTACCAGAGAAATACTTGAGAGGTACGTCATATAGAGAAAGTGGAGGTGGGAGTGACACACGAGAGCGAGAGAAAAGGATGCAGAAGGATTTTGTGGGAGAGAAATGAAAGCCATGATCAGTAGCCCAGGAAGAAGCAGCAGAAATAGCAGATTGGAGGAGACAGCGGAGGGGGTGCCAGGGAAGGGGCGGAAACGTAGATGGCTAGGTCATCTGCGTAAAGGGAGGACCGGATGCCAGGTGGTAAGGTGAAGATGAGTCCATTTACTGCAATGAGGAACAAGGAAGTGCTGAGGACATTTACTTGGGGGACACCTTCATATTGTGGGAAGGACGAGGAAATGGAGGAAGATATTTTGACTCAGAAGGAGCGATTACTGAGGAAGGACTGGAGAAATACCCATGTTTCCAGTTATACAGAAAGAGGATAACTGGTGGAGGATATAGTGTCGCTAGGTGGTATCATAGGCTTTCTCCAGGTCAAAAAAAACAGCAAGGACTGACTCGTGACGTGCAAAGACTGTGTTAATGTATGTTTCTAGGTGGCCTAAGGGGTCGGCTGTGCTTCGGGCATGTCGGTAACCAAATTGAGAAGGGGAAAAAAGACTCTGGTTCCGGAAACCACACAAGACTGAGATTTATCATGCGCTCCAGTAACTTACATAGGCAACTAGTAAGGGCAATGGGGCGGTAATCTTGAGGAGGGTACTGGATTTACTAGGTTTGAGGAATGAGAGGACAAGGGCTTCGCGCCACGGGGGGGAAGTCCCCAAAGGACCAAACTCTGTTAAAAAGGGTCAGTAAGAAGATGAGAGAAACAGGAGGAAGGTGTTTAAACATGAGATAGTGGATGCCGTCAGGGCCTTCACGGGTGTTGCGGCAAGAATGAAGAGAGGAGGTGAGTTCAGAGGAAGAGAAAGGAGCATTGTAATGTTCAGTAGAGGATAGGAAGAAGGTAACAGGAATGCGTTTCCTGGTAGCTTTGATATACTAGTGAACTGGAGAGAGAGGTGGGAGCCACTACTCACCAGACTAAAAAAAAGAGCCAAATTCCTCTGCTACTTGTAAAGGCTCTGCAAAAATGTCGTTACGAACGCGCAGGACTGGGGCAACAGGGGGCGGGTGTTTACCTGACAGTTTATGTATTCGGCGCTAAACTGAGGAAATAGGGGTATCGGTTGTGAGAGAGGAGACGTAGGTGCGCCAACTATTAATGACAGAGAGTTTAATGGTCCATTTAAGACGGGAGAGGCTATTTTAAATTAAATAAGAGCTGGGAGTTGGCCGGGGGTACCGCGTTTGCAGCGGTAGCTGCTCCAAGCAGCACGTAGAAGGGAGTGGAGACCTAGGTAATGTGGCAAGGTAGGAGACAGGGAAGGAGAGAGGGATAGGAGAGAAAGGCAGCCGGAGTGATGCAAGTTAAAGCGGAAGGAGTAGGTAGTGAAGTATGGAAACAAACAAACCAATGGGAGGGAAGGAAGGAGGGAAGAGGTTGGGGAAACAACTGATTGGAGTGAGGAATGGTGCAAGGGGAGAGGGAAGAGGGAGTGAGTGAGGTGGGGGTGGGTATAGGGGAAGGAACAGTGGGTGAGTGAGGGGTGGGGATGGTGAAGGGAAGGGTGACTGAGTGAGGGGTGGGGGTGGGGGAGGAAGACAGGGTTGACTGGGAGAGTTTCTGAAAAAAAGTTTTGTGTTCCCCAGTGTAACGTCAACATGGGGAACACTCGACGTTTTTTTCCCTTAGCCAGTCCTTTGTGATGCAAAAAAAGAACAAACAAAAACGAGGGATGTGTAACCCAAACAATTAACCAGTGTCAATAATAGCATAAATATATACCATAATGATACACCAAAATGCTAGTAATATGAGTAATGCACTGTATAGTAGTATGTAGTAAGAGTAATAAGCAATAAGGTATAGCAAAGTCAGTTGTGATAGAGAGAAGTCTGATTTCTGAGGACTTGCATGAAACAAGCTCCTCACTCCATGCCGCCCTGCCGGGACTCCTAGGCACCCTGCCAGGGGGAATCTTCACTTCTGCTCAAAATTTTGGAAGTCGTGTTACAATATTTCTTAGTTTTCTTCCTTTTCTTCGTGAACTCGTCACTTTCTCGGTGTTTTCCGGAATGCAGAGTTTTTTCTGCGTCAACGTGTGCTTTCTTCTTGAGCCTTTTGGCCGCGGGCTGCTCCTCGCCTTCGGCTTTCCTCTTGCCTGCTTTCCTCGCGTCGCCTTCATGATGGCGTCCGCTGTTTAGTTCCTCTTTTCTTGTCGCCCATTCCTTCGCTGTCTCTTGCTCGTCCAACCATTGTTCCGCCTCGAGCTGTAAGGGCTGCGGCGCGCGTTGCAGAACCTCTTCAGCCACCTGTCCAAACATGCTGATCACTTCTTGCCATTTACTGTAATTGACATCAAAGTCTTGCAGGAAACGGACATCCTCCTCAGACAAGCCGCGGCCTATTTCTGCAGCCATGGCGATCAAGGCGCAGCAGATCAGTGAACGCTTGGGTGTTGTGGGATGTGACCGCGCCACTGTGTAGATCCAGTCCAGAGCTGTTGCCTTGAGGACCTCCGTCTGGGCGTGGCTGAGGCCCGGGAAGAGACGCAGGATGAGGCCCTCCAAGTAGGTGATGGTGGGCATGTCGCGAGGCAGGCTGGGATACATGAGCCGCAGCCTATGGTGAACCAGCCACAGCTCATTCCACACTGCACCTTCCACGAACACGTTCTTGCGTTGCAAAGATACGTTGGCGTAGAAGTAGCCGCCCAACACCATATCCCGCACCTTCAGCCGAGGCACAGACAGTTGTTGTTGCCGCTCCGCAGCCTCCTTATTGCGCACATTAACGTTACGCGTGAGCCGGAATTCTAACACCTG
>JACEEZ010005886.1:30000-35000 GCA_016584305.1 Chionoecetes opilio
TCTTTTTTCCCTATCAGTTTTTTCTCCTTTGTTTTTTTTTTCCTTATTTTTTTTCTCCTTTATTTTCTCTTTATTTTTTTCCTATCAGTTTTTTTCTCCTTTATTTTCTTTTTCCTATCAGTTTTTTCTCCTTTTTTTCTTTTTTCCTATCAGTTTTTTCTCCTTTATTTTCTTTTTCCTATTAGTTTTCTTCTTTATTTTTTTTTTCCTATATTTTTTTCTCCTTTATTTTCTTTTCCTATCTTGTTTTTCTCCTTTATTTTCTTTTTCCTATTAGTTTTTTTCTCCTTTATTTTCTTTTTCCTATCAGTTTTTTCTCCTTTATTTTTTTTTCCTTATTTTTCTCCTTTATTTTCTTTTTCCTTAGTTTTTTCTCCTTTATTTTTTTTTTCCTATCATTTTTTTCTTTTTTATTTTCTTTTTTCTTCTTTTTTCTTTTCTTCTTTTTTCTCCTTTTTTTCTTTTTTTCTATTAGTTTTTCTTTTTTTTCTTTCCTATCTTTTTTCTCCTTTATTTTCTTTTTCCTTCAGTTTTTTTTTCTTTTTTTCTTTTTCTATCAGTTTTTCTCTTTATTTTCTTTTTCTATTAGTTTTCTTCTTTTTTTTTTTTTTCCTATCAGTTTTTTTTTTCCTTTTTTCTTTTTTTTTTTCCTATCAGTTTTTTCTCCTTTATTTTCTTTTTTCCTATCAGTTTTTTTCCTTTATTTTTTTTTTCTATCAGTTTTTTCTCCTTTTTTTTTTCCCTTTTTTTTCCTTTTTTTTTTTTCCTATCAGTTTTTTCTCCTTTTTTTCTTTCCTATTGTTTTTCTCCCTTTTTTTCTTTTTTCCTATCTTTTTTTCTCCCTTTTTTTCTTTTCTTCTTTTTCTTTTTTTTTCTTTCTTATTTTTTTCCTTCTCTTTTTTCTCTTTTTTTTTCCTATCAGTTTTTTTTTCCCTTTTTTTCTTTTTTCCTATCAGTTTTTTCTCCTTTATTTTCTTTTTCCTATCAGTTTCTTCTTGTATTTTCTTTTTCCTATCAGTTTTTTCCCTTTATTTTCTTTTTCCTATCAGTTTTTTTTTCCTTTATTTTCTTTTTCCTATTAGTTTTTTTAACCATTGTTTTTTTTCCCTATCGGTTATTCCCTCCGGTTCATTCTTTTCCTTTTACTCTTACGTCTCTTTTTTTCACCTTATTTTCTTTTCCTTCATTTTTCTCTTAATTCTTCTCAAACCATTATTATTAGGCGTCGACGTCAGGTTCTTTGTTATCGTGGCTTTTTTAAAGTCCGTCTCTTGTAAGACGTTAGTTTTCTATCATTTGTCCCATTATCTTTCCTTTTTCCTATTAATCTTCAAACCATAATTTTTTTTATTTTTCAACCTTTATTCAATGTTTCCCACAGTTTTTCCTACGGATTCACTACCCACAGCTCTTTCCCTTTTTCTTTTACCTAGCGGCTTTCCCCGCAGCCACCTCCTGCCTGCTTTTCCTCGCCAGCGGCCTTTTTCTCCTGTCTTTCCCCCTCCTACCACGGTTTACCACGCCCGCGGCCTGCACTCCGTCTCATGTCGCGCTCCCTTTTTACCTCGTGCCGCCTTGCCTTGGCTCAAACGCCACCCGTCTTCCCAGCCCTGCCCCCTGGCCTCGGGTTTCTCGCTCCTGCTCCTTTTTTCCTTCCTTCCGCTGCCTCAGCAACCCCCTTTTTTAACGCAGTTCCCCTCCTCCTTTCCTCATCTGTTCCGTCACGCTGCTTTTCCCTTGGCCGCCCTGCCGTCCCCTCTTTAATTTCATTAATCACACCCTCCTACTTGTTCCCGCCTCCACCCAGCCTGTTCCCCTTCCCCCCCTGGTGCTCCTTTCTGCCGTTTCTTTCACCAGCTCCTTCCCCCCACGTTCCATGCCTGCCACGCTCCCTTCTCCAGCCATTTCTACCTATGCCAGTCTTCTGCCGTCAAATCTACTCCTCGCTCCTTGCTGCCTTTCCGTTCGTCCTTTGCCCAATCCCTGCACTTGTTCCTTCTATCCTCTTCGCCCCTTCTCTGCCTCCTGTCTTTCCTCGTTTCCCCCTCTTCTTCTGCTCCCTGAGCCTTCTGCTGCCTTCACGCTGCGTCCTTCAGCTTCCGCTTCCCATCAGCCTGACGCACGGTCACTCATTAATTTCCACTATTTTTGGTCCTATTGCCTTACTCTTCCTTTCCCGAATGCACCTTCATCGCAAGCCTCCTCCTCTCTGTCCCCAATTCGCCAGCAGCGACCCTCGGCACCTCCTTCTGATCTTGCAGCTCCGCTCACTGAAGACTGGACGTTGCCACCTAATTCCTCGGCACTTGGCACCTTCTAGTTTTTTTTATAAGTTTATATGTATAATATTTTTTTTTTTTTTTTTAGGAAGTTACTCTTGAACCCTACGCTGGCTATTTCCTCCCAGGGGTATCACCGTCCGTTCCACGCCTCTCTCTTATCTGTTCTACGATCTACGATGAAGCTGGCTAATCACCTTCAGGTTCCTCTGGTCAGACGTCAGGTCTATAGCCAATTATTATTAGGCGTCAGACGTAGGTCTTGGTATCGTGGCTCCTTTTAACAAGCCCGTCTCTTTAGAACAATTAGTTAGAGCTCAACCCTTGTACCCTACAGCTCTTGTCCCGTCTCAATAACCACAATACAACTGGGTGTTCTATTTATACCTGTGTGACGGTCACTACAGTTTTTTATTCTTTACCTATCAGTTTTTTCTCCTATTTCTTTTCCATCAGTTTTTTCTCCTTTTTTCTTTTTCCCACAGTTTTTTCTCCTTTATTTCTTTTTCTATCAGTTTTTCTCCTTTATTTTCTTTTTCCTAGTTTCTTATTTTCTTTTCCTACATTTTTCTCCTTTACTTTTCCATAGTCTTTATTTCTTTTCCTACTCTTTTTCTCCTTTACTTCTTTTTCCTATTAAGTTTCTTCTTTATTTTCTTTTTCCTATCAGTTTTTCCTTTATTTTCTTTTTTCCTATCAGTTTTCTCTTATTTCTTTTCCTACCTTTTTCTCCTTACTTTCTTTTTCCTATCTTTTCTTCCTTATTTTCTTTTTCTATCATTTCTCCTTTACTTTCTTTATCAGTTTTCTCCATTTTCTTTTATCATTTTTTCTCCTTTATTTCTTTTTCCTATATTTACTCCTTTATTTCTTTTTTCCCATCAGTTTTTCCTTTTATTCTTTTCCTATCAGTTTTTTCTCCTTATTTTCTTTTTCTATCAGTTTTTCTCCTTTATTTCTTTTTATCAGTTTTCTCCTTTATTTCTTTTCCTATCAGTTTTTTCTCCTTGTTTCTTTTTTCTAATCAGTTTTTCTCTTTTTTTCTTTTCCTATCAGTTTTCCGTTATTTTCTTTTCTATCAGTTTTTTCTCCTGTTTTTTTCTATAGTTGTTCTCCTTTTCTATTGTCCTATCAGTTTTTCTCCTTTAGTTTTTTTCATCAGATTTTTCCCTTTTTTTTCCTAATCAGATTTTCTACTACTTTTTTGTTATCATTTTCTCCTTATTTCTTTTTCTATCAGTTTTTCTTGTTTTTTCCTATCATTTTCCTTTATTCTTTTTCTATAGTTTATCTACCTTATTTTCTTTACTATCAGTTTTTCCTTATTTCTTTATATCATTTTTCTCCTTATTTCTTTTACCTATTATTTTCTCCTTGTTCTTTTTCCTATATTTTCTCTTTTTTTCTATCAGTTTCTCCTATTTTCTTTTCCTATTATTTTCTCCTTTATTTCTTTTTCCTCAGTTTTCTCCTTTATTCTTTTTTCCTATTAGTTCTTTTTTTTCTTTTCCTACATTTTTTTTTCTTGTTTTCTTTCTATACAGTTTTTCTCCTTATTTCTTTTTCTTATCAGTTTCTTCTTTATTTTCTTTTTCCTATCAGTTTCTCCTTTGTTTCTTTTTCCTATCAGTTTTTTCCTTATATTTCTTTTTCCTTCAGTTTTTCCTTTATTTTCTTTCTATAGTTTCCTTATTTTATTTTCCATCAATTTTTAGCTTCTTTTTCTATCAGTTTCTTCTATTTTCTTTTGCTACAGTCTTTTTATCTTCTTTTCCTATCAGTTTCTTCTCCTTTATTTTCTTATTTCTAATTCATATTCCTTCACGAGGATTTTTTCCCTTTTTTTCTTTTTCCCTTCCTCTTTCCTTCTCTTCCTTTTCTTTTTCTTTTCTTCCTTTTCGTCCGTTCTATTTCTCCTTCCTTTCTACTATCTTAGTGTCATTTCTTAAGTCCAATCTTAACTTGATTCCATTTTCTTCAGATTTCGTTATTGTGCTATTTCACCCCCGATTTCCTTCCTCATTCTTATTTGCCCCTTTCTCTTTTCTTGCTCCATCTCTCTTCCACTTTTTTTTTCTACCCTTGTGTGCACTTTTCTCATCGCTACCCATTCCCTCCCTTTCCTTTCCATAATTTCCCCTTATTGGTTCCTCCATTCTTCCTTCACCTTTTTTCATCCCTTCCCCCCACCTCCCTTCCCTCCTCTTCCCCCCCTTCCCCCCCTCGTCTATACCACTCCCTCCCTTCCTCTCCCCCTTTCCCCCCCCTTTCTCGGGTCACTCCTTATCTGAAAAATTCTTTCGGGCGAACGATGACTGGAGTGGGCACACCACCACCACCACTACCACTACTACCCACTATACTACTACTACTACTACTTTAAATTTTACTGCTGTTCTACCACCACCACACCGTCATTCTCATTACCGAGATAAACTAAGTCGTCACGGTGCATAAATTTGCCAGGGCCCCTATTACGAATTTCACCACTAAAGCATCATAAGATCGTATGGTCCGGAAAGGCATGCACAAGTTTATGTTATGTACCTGTCTTCAGGGCACTACAAGTCTGTAATGATGCTAAAAATTTTGTAAAATTGGCGCTGGCGACATTAGTGCCCGTGGCGACTAAGAGCTATTGCGGTACCCCTACGACTACTGGAAAAAAAAAAAAAAAAATTAAAACAACTAAATCGTTATCATATCACTACTTTCTACTAC
>JACEEZ010005886.1:40000-45000 GCA_016584305.1 Chionoecetes opilio
CTCGCTTTCTCTCTCCTTTACTCCCGTCTCCCTATTTCCCTTCGTCTTCGGACGCTCATCTGTTGAACTGAACAGCTTAGGTCAGCGAATCTGCAGGTGTGCTCCTTGCCCTCCCCTCGCTGGCTGATAAGGAAAATTATGTATCAGCGAAAACATCGTCGCCTCTCGCTTCCCACTACCGTCCTCAACGGTTCTTCCACTTCCCTTATTTATCCTTCTCTCCTTCCGTATACCTTGTTCCTCTGTCCCCCGAGCCCTCACAGGTCACACAGCCTTTCAATCTCCCATTCAAGCCTTCAGAGACTATAGACTTTCCCCCAAACGCACATTTTCCACAACATAAGTCGCCTCACCTGAATGTGAGCTACACACTCAATCAATCATTGGGGGCATACGCCGGGGGGCGCGTCGCCTCGCCCACCCTACGACGCCACTCCCGGGGGTCACCACGCGCGAGTTCCCATGCAGGCTCCTTTCCCATACCAAGCAGCTCTCGACAAGAAACATCAACTTGCCCCAGCCACGGGCCTTGTGGGCGCCCCCTTGGCCTCCTCCACGCCGGATTGTCTCTTACAGATACAACCCGATGAGAAGGATCGGTTTCAGGGTAGCGTGCCACATGCCCATATAGCCGAAGTTGGCGCTGACGGACTATGCAGGTAATAGACCTCGATTCAGTCTCACGGTGCAATCGCTGATTTGACACGTAATCATCCCAGCGATACCCCATGATTCTGCGAAGACACTTATTACCAAAGGCATTGATTCGTCTCTTCAAGTCACTATTTAGTGTCCATGTCTCACAACCATATAGTAAGACAGGGATCACAAGCGACTTGAAGATCCGGATCTTTGTCCTCCTGCACAGGTACCGACAACGCCAAATACTCCCGCTGAGCGAGTCCATAACACCGTGGGCTATGCCAATAGCTACACACTAATGAACAATAAATACAAAACACTCAGCCTTCAACTTTTAGTTTTATACGAATTGCAACCAGTCAGCTTTTTCTTCTTGTCTGTGTTCTGGTTGCGAAACACTTGCACTGTTTTTACGCTGGGCATTCACTTCACTATTATTTTCTATGCTGTAATTAAATGTGAAGGCATTGAACAGGGCACCCGCAATTAAGTACACCTTCTCGAGAAAACAGTGGTTGTTGGCACAGCGCAATGTGGGTCGTCTTCCTCCCCAAGGGTGTCAATGACCTGCTGGAAGGTCGCCTTGGGCTTACTGCAGCCGAACAGGGTATACCTCGTCGCCTTCTCCTTCCAAAGCCACCTGTATATGTGGCACACGTCCTTGGTGAGAGAGACAGCGAACTGGGAGGGACACACCAGCCTCCCGCGACTCAACAAATCTGTGAATGATTTCACGGCGACGACCACATCTTGCCCGCGTAACTCCACATCCTCGTCGTCACCCACTTTTACGTTCACCTCAGCATGTTCACTTGAAGTCTCCTTGTTCACGAGGAGGTCATAGCAGGACCCACACAGGTGAATGTTTAAGACCGAATGTGCCAGGTAACTGGCACGTAACCAATTGATTTTGACACAAGGGCTTGGATCGGTAGCAACCTTTTATGTCACAATAATAAAAACATGCACGGAATAATAACAAATACAAAAAACGCACACCTACGGAGATGAGTGCGGTAGTACAGCTTCCCACACCAAGCGTTCTAGCGAAACTGACGATCCCCGTTGGGGCCAGTATGCAGCGCGGCGATTTCAAAACACTGGCGCGTAAACAGTCCAGTGATATAGTGGTCTATGATGGGACGCGTTGTGGCGCCTTAGTATTACTTTCACATTAAAATTATACTTCCATGTAATATGAATGCTATTTCCTATCAGCTCGATCTAAACATTCAACAATACTAATAAAAGCAAAAATTCTAAACTAACAACGCAATTAAAGTAATCGTCCAGACCATTTCATCATTCCTGATTTAATGCAGTCAAAATATAGCCATGATCGAGTATATCAACAATATGTTGTCACTTTTTGCATCCAGTCACCCGTTTTTAAATGATCCGCATTCAAAATCTGTAAATTCCCCGAGCTCTCAAAACACAACGTGCGATCAGCAGACGACGGACCATGGCTCGGCGGCGTCACACGAGTAAGCCTCCTAGCCCTGCCTGATACAGATGCACGGAGACACGGAGAAAAATGTAGTACTTGGGGAATTTTGGGTGTTTCTGATAAAAAAAAATTTGCGATATGGCATATACTTGCATCCTTCATGGGTACAGCAAGAAAGCTGTGCCTTGGCAGAGAGCTTAACACCCATTTCCGACCTATTTGACCTTGATAATGTCTGTGCAGCGCCTGGCAGTGGCGGGTGAGAGGAGCGCGGTGTGAAGCACATTGTCTAGCCACGCTCCTCTGACCTGCCACTGCCAGGCGCTGCACAGACATTATCATGAGTCAAATAGGTCAGAAATGGGTGCTAAGCTCTCTGCAAAGGCACAGCTTTCTTGCTGTATCCATGAAGGATGCAAGTATATGCCACATCGCAAAAAAAAAATATCAGAAACACCCAAAATTCCCCAAGTACTACATTTTTCTCCGAGTCTCCGTGCATCTGTATCAGGCAGGGCTGGGAGGCTTACTCGTGTGACGTCGCCAGCAAGTTTCCCGCCACGGCTGGAATGGGGCTGTTGTTTTTCCCGCGCTTTTTACAAAAGTCATGTTTTTAGGGAAATAAGGCGTGAAAATGAATAATTTTTTGTGGATTAGGTATTTTGAATGAACATTCAACATAATTATGCAAAGAAAAAATGGGTCTGGACGATTACTTTAAGATACATAGAATAAGATCACATTCTCACCAATTACAAGTTAAAAAGAATGCAAAGAACAAGAAAAAAATGGTGATGTGAGGTGTGTGACTATGGTGTATTTTTTTTAACAAGGCGAAAATTCCATTCTATCTTAAGGTCTCATGCTTAAAAGTATGCATTTGTTTACCTGATAATATGGTTAACTATGATAAAATGCAACTGAAATTAAGAAGAACTGTATATTCCCTTCTCTTGGCATCAAATATCAGTCAGTAAGCAGCAAGGGGTCAGGATTTTTCACCTCATAAAAAAAAAGCAGTATAATAGGCATGATGATATACCTGACTCACCTGTGCGTCTGTCTCTCGTACATCTGCCTGACCTTTCACTAATAACACAGTGAAGCTGACCCCGCGCGCGCACGCGCATGTGTGTGTGTGTGTGTGTGTGTGTGTGTGTGTGCGTGTGTGTCTGTGTGTGTGTGTGTGTGTGTGTGTGTGTGTGTGTGTGTGTGTGTGTGTGTGTGTGTGTGTGTTGTATTATATGATACTAGCAAATGTTACCCGTCATAAGTATGATGTTTAGGAAGACTATAATTCGAGTGCCTTTGTACACATAACGCCGTAATAATGACACTCACTTTCTCTCTTCCCCCCCTCTCTCTCTATCTCTCTCACTCCTTCCGTCTCCCTCGAGAATTTTTTTTTCTTCTGTTTCGTTAGTCGACAGTTGTAATTACACTTGTATATATATATATATATATATATATATATATATATATATATATATATAATATATATATATATATATATATATATATATATATATATATATATATATATATAATAGTGTTGGATCGAATAACCGCAACCGCAACTACAACTAAATTTCTAGAAGTCTTCACAACCGCAACCGCCGTTCCATAAGTGCGGTTGCGGTTGTGAAAGCTTAGTATAGATAGTATGCACGTGACGTCATGATCAAGTGATAAACAATAACAAAGCGACTCTGGCCGTGAGGCTGGCCGAGGAACGCGGGGGAAAAGTTTACTTCCATAGTAATTCATCCCCTACCAAATACATGTATCAGTATAAATGATAGACTGTTATCTTCAGAAATGTTTGTTCTATCACATTATCACATAAAACACAATAAAACACACTAAATAAATGTCATTATGAGACTAAGTTTCTATAAATTATATTCACATATATATAAGTTTTGAATATACTTCATTATTGACAGTACATATCATTTACCGTTATTTGTGTGTTGCAAAACTTGTGTTCAACATAAGGTATTTAGTATATATTTAGTATATATTATGTACCAAGTGTGGCTAAATCGCACTATAACGTAATAAATATTCCAGTGAAAAATGCATAATTAATGCATTTTTCCTAGTATATGACAACCGCAACCGCAACTGCGATTGTCATAAGTCTGATAACCGCAACCGCGGTTGTCATAAGTCTGATAACCGCAACTGCGATTGTCATAAGTCTGATAACCGCAACCGCGGTTGTCATAAGTCTGATAACCGCAACTGCGGTTGTCATAAATCTAATAACCGCAACCGCGGTTGTCATAAATCTGATAACCGCTGTCATAAGTCTGATAACCGCAACCGCGGTTGTCATAAGTCTGATAACCGCAACCGCAGTTGTCATAAGTCTGATAACCGCAACCGCGGTTGTCATAAGTCTGATAACCGCAACCGCAACCGCGGTTGTAGAAAATTCGACAACCGCAACCACAACCGCAACCGCGGTTGTGAAAAACCGACCACTCGACCCATCACTAGTGTGTGTGTTATTCACTCATGGTCTTGTCCACGCGAGCTGGCTCGCGATCGCCAGTTTTCACCCTCTCAGTACGAGCTTGGAGCTCATTATTACCGATCTTTGGGCAATGCTGGGACTTCACACACCACACACCCCCATCCCCTTGCTCAAGCGGGACAGTAAAAGCCCGAATTTGTCAGTGAAAAATCCTCGGGAGCGCGAGGACTCCAACCGTGGCCACCGAGATGACATCTCGGTGGCCACGCTCGAACCGCCTACCCACAGAATTGGAGCCCTGCACGTTATCAACCTGACCATCGCGCGGTGTGTGTGTGTGGTAATGATGGTGGTGGAAGGAAGAAAGAGAAACGCGGAGCTGATGATGGAGAGAGAGAGAGAGAGAGAGAGAGAGAGAGAGAGAGA
>JACEEZ010005886.1:52028-54528 GCA_016584305.1 Chionoecetes opilio
ATACCCACCAAAAAAAAAATTCCCCCTACCCCACCAAAATTAACTTACCCCTCAAAAAAATTACCAACCAAAAAATTACCCACCAAAAATTACCCCCACCAAAAATTACCCCACCAAAAAAATACCCCTCCAAAAAATTACCCCACCAAAAAATTACCTCACCAAAAATTACCCCTACCAAAAAATTACCCACCAAAAAATACCCCTCCAAAAATTACCCATCCAAAAAATTACCCCACCAAAAATTACCCCACCAAAAATGACCCTCCAAAAAATGACCCCTCCAAAAAATTACACACCAAAAAATTACCCCTCCAAAAAATTACCCCACCAAAAAATTACCCCACCAAAAAATTACCCCACCAAAAAATTACCCCTCCAAAAAATTACCCCACCAAAAAATTACCCCACCAAAAAATTACCCCTCCAAAAAATTACCCCACCAAAAAATTACCCGACCAAAAAATTACCCCACCAAAACATTACCCCTCCAAAAAATTACCCCACCAAAAAATTACCCCACCAAAAATGACCCCCACCAAAAAATTACCCCACCAAAAAAATACCCCCCAAAAAATTACCCCACCAAAAAATTACCCCACCAAAAATTACCCCTACCAAAAAATTACCCCACCAAAAAATACCCCTCCAAAAAATTACCCCTCCAAAAAATTACCCCACCAAAAAATTACCCCACCAAAAAATTAAACCCCTCCAAAAAATTACCCCCCCAAAAAAATTACACCACCAAAAAATTACCCCTCCAAAAAATTAACCCACCAAAAAATTACCCGACCAAAAAATTACCCCTCCAAAAAATTACACCACCAAAAAATTACCCCTCCAAAAGATTACACCACCAAAAAATTACCCCTCCAAAAAATTACCCCTCCAAAAAATTACCCCACCAAAAAATTACCCCTCCAAAAAATTACCCCTCCAAAAAATTACACCACCAAAAAATTACCCCACCAAAAAATGACCCCTCCAAAAAATGACCCCTCCAAAAAATTACACCACCAAAAAATTACCCCTCCAAAAAATTACACCACCAAAAAATTACCCGACCAAAAAATTACCCCACCAAAAAATTACCCCACCAAAAAATTACTCCACCAAAAAATTTCCCCATCAAAAAATTACCCCCACCAAAAAATTACCCCACAAAAAAATTACCCCCACCAAAAAATTACACCCACCAAAAAATAAATCTGACGATCGCAAGTCCAGCTCGCGTGGTCAAGACCGTGGGTGAATGACACACCATTCCTACATCTCTTTGCAGGTACTATACAACTGCCTCCCTCCTCCCTCTGTCCTCCCTCCTCCGTCTTTCCTTCTTTCCTTCCCTTTCCTTCGCTTTTTCCTCACCGCATGAAAGTGAAGGAGGAGAAGGGAGATGAGGAGAGAAGTACACATAAAAGTAGGTAAATATCTCTCTTTCCCTACTTCCCTCCCTCCCTCCTTCTCTCCCTCCAGTCTTGTCCGCGGCCAGTCGGAGGGAAAATGATTTAAAATTAGACGTAGATATGATTGGCCTCGACTGTCCGACTCTGTTCGACTGTAAGCCTCGGGGCGCGGCCGGCGGGGGGGGTGGGGGGGTGGGGGGGAAGGAAGAAGACGACAAGGAGGAGAACGCGAGGAGGAGGAAGAAGAAGAAGAAGACGACAAGGAGGAGAACGCGAGGAGGAGGAAGAAGAAGAAGAAGACGACAAGGAGGAGAACGCGAGGAGGAGAAAGAATAATAACAGCACTGATAAATACATAGATAGATAGTACTACTACTACTACTACTACTACTACTACTACTACTAACTAATAATACAATAATAGAAATAATGGTAACAAAAACGATGATAGCAGTAATGACACTGACAATATCTATAATGATAATGATGATAATTACAATAATGACTATATAAAACAATAATAATGAAATAATGATAATAGTACAACTACACCTCATTTAACGCACGAATTACGTTCCTAGAAAATCGTGCGTTAAGCGGAAAATGCGTTAAACTAATCCTATGTTCCCATTGATTTCATATAATTTTGGAACAATTTTGTGTGTAACTACGAATTTTTCTTACGTTAAGCGAATTTCGGTAAAAAAAAATTGATTGTATCGTCAAATTTTCATTAAACGAGGTCGCGTTAAAAATAAGGTCTAGGTGTATCAGCAATAATAGTAATAATAATATAATAATAATAATAATAATAATAATAATAATAATAATGATAATGATAATAATAATAATTCCTCCTCCTCTTCCTCTGTCTCTAGCTTTTCTTCTTTCTAATCCTCATATTTGTTCACACTAATTACGTTTTCACCACTATTACTACTACTACTACAACAATTACTATTACTATTTTGGTTATTACTACTACTCTTCCTCCTCCCTCTCCTCCTCCCTCTCCTCCTCTTCCTCCTCACCCTCTTCCTCCTCCCTTCTCTCACTCTTCCTTTACCTTCATGGATGAATTATGCTCAAGA
>JACEEZ010005886.1:57028-62028 GCA_016584305.1 Chionoecetes opilio
AAGGTGAAGGTCATCCCTGTGATGGTTATAACCTAGGATAGTTTATAGAGGTAAAATAGATAAAATAGAGGTATAGTAAAAATGTTTAACTTCTATTTGAATTGGTTTTGATATTTCAGTCCATGACTATGCATCAGGTAAAGTTTTTGAGACTAGACTTTTGAGACTTTGAGACGACTTTTGAGAGTAATTAAGATTAGATCATTTACCTGCAGGACGGGGGAATGCATTGTTGAGCAGCCGGCCCTTGCTTGCATGTCATTTGCCTTCACAGTGATCTCCGCAAATGGCTTGTGAATATTTATCAACGCCATGTGTTGTTGACCCTTGATCCGCTGCAGCCTCCTGCAATAACATAAACACTAGAACCATTAGCGCCCCCCCCCCGCCCCTCCCCCCGCTAGTTCACTAACCTAACCTTGATATTGGTCACCTAACCTAACCTAACTGTAAAAGCTATTGCTGGTATTTAATCCCTGAATGCAGAGACAAAGCTGATAATAAAAGCTGATCAAATGTATATATATATATATATATATATATATATATATATATATATATATATATATATATATATATATATATATATATATATATATATATCGGCTACTGTAATATCAAGATCAAGAACTGGAATTGTCGCGAAAATTGGAACTCCCCCGGACGTCAAAAATTGGAACACTCGCCGAGGTCGGCGAGAATTCCTATCGGCGACAGTTACAGATACCGCTGAAAGTTACACTGTATCCATTATTATCGTATATGACCAGTTTTATAATTAACACTGGACTCGACCTATACTGAAAATACATAGTGTCTGGTTCACCTGGTTGAGTCACCTGGTAGGGCCAGCATGCCTAGAACAATGTGCCGTGCTATACTGGAGTTTTTTAACGAAGTGAAAAATCCTGAACCCTTGCTGCTTACTGACTGATATTTAATGCCAGGAGAAGAGAATACTACGGTTCTTCTAAATTACAGTTACATTTTGTCAATCAACCGTATTATCAGGTAAACTTCGGTATAATTTCAAGCATGAGAGAAAGACTACTGTATACTGGACTTGCTACTCAGTTTGGATTATTTCCAATGGAGGCTAATGCCGCGATTCCTGACATTTTCGAACATCACTCCCATTTTCCTTCCTATGGTTTATCAGTATAAATGATATACTGTTATCTTCGTAAATGTTTGTTCTATAATATTATCAAATAAAAAACAGTAAAATGCACTAAAGAAATGCCATTATGAGACTGAAGCAATGTGCATGAACTTAATATTCACTTAAACTCATCGTCATTTAATATTTTGCGAGAAAACTTTTTACATGAAGCATATCAATATAGGAAGAATGTTATTAGCTTTCCATTGAAATATTTAGTTTTCTGATAAATGAATTAGCACCATGCATAAATTAGCGTTAACTAAATAAATAACATCATCAATCCGGTAATTTTCCCGATTGATGATGTTATTTATTTAGTCAAGTCAAAAATTGGGTATTTTTCATCTATCAAATCGGTAATTTTCCCGATTGATGATGTTATTTATTTAGTTAACGCTAATTTATGCATAGTGATAATTAATTCATCAGAAAACGAAATATATCAATGGAAAGCTAATAACATTCTGCTTCTATTGATATGCTTCATATAAAAAGTTTTCTCGCAAAATATTAAATGGCGAAGAGTTTAAGTGAATAATAAGTTCATGTATATTTCTTCAGTCTCAAAATGGCATTTCTTTAGTGTATTTTACTGTTTTTTATTTGATAATATTATAGAACAAATATTTACGAAGATAACAGTATATCATTTATACTGATAAACCATAGGAAGGGGAATGGGAGTGGTGTTCGAAACACTTTCTTACCTTGCCGATCAGCCTCTACTAGTCATGGGCGGGTTGGCGCGGAGCGCCAGTAACAAGTCCAGTATACAGTAGTCTTTGCATGAGACCTTAAGATAGAATGGAATTTTTTCACCTCGTCAAAAAAAATTGACTATAGTTATTTTTCCAGAAGTAGTTGTTCAGTGAAGGGTATTGCAACAATATGCGAGTGAAGTATGAGTATTAAGGGGTAAAAATGAGGTTTCAGAGAGTAGCAGAGAGCTTGTCTTTGAACTAAACAAATAAAGGGCCCCATCGGAAAGGTCTGTTATTTCATATTTGAGTGTTTTATATACTTTGCCACTCTCACAGACTGGTATGGCTTGACTTTTACTGTGAAGGAAAGGTTTACTTGTACTGATTTGGTAGATTTTCCGCGGTTGGTTTACAATGCATTTCAACGAGTTTAGTAACCAGTACTGGCCGAGTGTTTTTCATCTCCTGTCTTTTTCATATGCTACATTTCTTACCTTTAAACGTACCTTCTAGCGTCTTTAGGAAGCAGATGACACCATATTCCAGGGTGGGTGGGGCGTTCTTTTCCGCAAACGCAGGAGCGGCTACTGGTAGTGTTGGGGCCATTTCAAAAGTTCTGCGGAGTAACGCCCGGATCTCGGTCCGGTCTTGGGCGACAATCACAACAATCCGCCAAACTCTTAGCGACGGTGCTGCCACCTAACCGAACCTCTGGACCCACTTATGTCCTCTGACTCAGCCATTCAACTCCCACATACTCCTTATATTATCCTTGGTTATAACCTATATTTGGGCAGGTTTATTCAATTTATTCTTTAGTTAAAGTTTTTTTTTATTTTTTACTTCGGGCGACCAGTAGCTCCATCGTGGAATGCAAAAGGTGCTGGAGGCAGGAGATTGGAGGGAAGGCAGAAGACTTAGCTGAAATCTTTGTAGCCAGGCTAGCGCACCTAGCTACGAATCTGCGGGCCCTGGTTGGAATCCGGACCATGGCAAGTCGGCGGCCAGCCTAAACCAGCTGTTCATCCCTTTCGGGGTTGATAAATGGGTACCTGGGAAAACCTGGGGAAGATAACTGTGGTAATCCGGATGTCACACTAGCCCTGTGTCCCGGGGTAACGCGTTCTCACCCACCGGCCACCACAGGCTCAAAGGCTAATGCGACGGAGATGACCACCATAGGAGACGAAGACGCGCAGCATAGCGTATGCACCGATCTTTACCTTACCTTGACTAGGATAAGACTGTCATGTTTCTTTTTTATCTTTCTTGTCTTCTTCAGTTATCAATTCTGAAAAAAAAAAAAAAAAAAAAAAAAAATATATATATCACACACACACACACACACACACACACCACACACACACACACACACACACACACACACACACACACACACACACACACACACACACACACACCGCCTCATGAGTAATTAATGTACAGCCTCATCAACTTCAGTCTACCACATTTCCATAACTCTTTGAACACCACTCACTCACTCACTCACTCACTCACTCACTCACTCACTCACTCACTCACTCACTCTCACACACACACACAAACACACACACACGCACACTCACTCACTCACTCACACACACACACTCACTCACTCACTCACTCACTCACTCACTCACTCACTCACTCACTCACTCACTCACTCACACATCACTTCCTCATACTTTTCCTCTTCCTCCTGTGTGTGTGTGTGTGTGTGTGAGCGGTACTGTGGTGGTAGGTCAGTACCGGTGGGGGGAAAAAATGAAAAAAAGTAAAAGTGCGACTCCCTTTGATGTATAGGGAAGCTGCTAAATGTGTATGGATTAGCTGGAAATGACGGCTCTCTCTCTCTCCTCTCTCTCTCTCTCTCTCTCTCTCTCTCTCTCTCTCTCTCTCTCTCTCTCTCTCTCTCTCTCTCTCTCTCTCTCTTTCTCTCTCTCTCTCTCTCTCTCTCTCTCTCTCTCTCTCTCCTCTCTCTCTCTCTCTCTCTCTCTCTCTCTCTCTCTCTCTCTCTCTCTCCTCTCTCTCTCTCTCTCTCTCTCTCCTCTCTCTCTCTCTCTCTCTCGTCTCTCTCCACTCTGTCATTCTTCTCTCTCTTCTCTCTAGCCACTCTCATTCTCATCTTCTCTTTCTCATCTTCTCTCTCTCTCTGCCTCTTCGTCTCTCCCTCCTCTCTCTCTCGTCCTCGGAATCTATTCAACATTCTCCTCTTCTCTTCATCGATAACGCTTTGGACCCATGATCAGGTTCAGAGGGCAAAATTAATCACTGATCTGTTAAATGATGAATAATAACTTCTAAGAAATGTGTATTCACCATAATGAAGATAGATAAGGGAAATTTAGAACTTCTCCTTCTCATGATGGAGAAGAGAGATTTAAACTCAGACGATAGATATATTAGACGTGTATCTACAGTATCGTTCTCTCTCTCTCTCTCTTCTCTCTCTCTCTCTCTCTCTCTCTCTCTCCTCTCTCTCTCTCTCTCTCTCTCTCTCTCTCTCTCTCTCTCTCTCTCTCTCTCTCTCTCTCACATAGTAAACGCTCTTGAAACACACACAAGGATAAGGTTTTCTAAAAGGGACAAAATAATTCACTGATCTACTTTTCTGGGTGGAATGGAATCGCTCACACAATACACCCTTTAATACATTGACTCTAATAACACTAATATAACCCCCATTGAGTGACGTGCCGCCCTTAGTAGTACGCAGTGAGCTTCGATGTACTACTATAGCTACGTAGATATTCATTATGATCCGATTTAATGACACTTGACTGACATGTAAACAATATTTTCCCGGGTGACGTAATCTGCCTGCAATTATTATAGGCTAGCAGGTCCGATAGGTGAGGAGGAATAGTGACTGATGATTTACTTAGCATTTTATTTATTTATTTATTATTATTGTTATTATTATTTTTATTATTTTTTTTTTTTTTTTGGTGAACGTTATTTTCTTTGTGCGTGTGTGTTTTTGGGTTTTGTGTGTGTGTGTGCGTTTTTGTGTGTAGGTGTGATGTGTGTGTGTGTGTGTGTGTGTGTGTGTGTGTGTGTGTGTGTGTGTGTGTGCGTGTGTGTGTGTGTATCGATGTCGTGCTTGTTCAAGGGGTATTGTCGTACATGTATTA
>JACEEZ010005886.1:64528-67028 GCA_016584305.1 Chionoecetes opilio
TAGAGAGGAGAAGAGAGAGAGAGAAAAAAGAGCAATTTGAAAAAACTGAAAGAGAGAGAGGAGAGAGAGAGAGAGAGAGGAGAGAGAGAGAGAGAGAGAGAGAGAGAGAGAGAGAGAGAGAGAGAGGAGGAGGAAAATGATGGCAATTTGAAAAGAAACCTGAATTATTAATGATGATGAGAGAAAGGTTGTATTATAGCGACGAAAGACGAGTGTCGACAATCATTTTCTGTTTTTCTTTAAATTTTTTTCACATCGCAAAGGACTGACCAAGGGCAAAAAAATAAGTCAAATCATCATTATTTTACTTTTTTTTATTTCCAAGGACTGGGTGACTTTTTTTTAAACATCTCAAAGGACTGACCAAGGACAAAAAAAAAAGAAACCCGCTAGAAGACCTAAGAAACTCAGTCCCTAAAAGTCCCTGTATCCTCATGTAACATCATATTGCGCATATATTAATAGCTACAATATCTATAGACTTTTAAATGTAGATAGATAGTATGTCTATTAATCTTGAATAGCTATGTGTTCCTTTACTGTAGGCGAGAGGTTAAGAGAGTAGAAAGTTAAATATACGTAGATAGGTTAAAAGAGTGTAGAATAAATAGATATATTCCGCACAGCAACCAAAACCACGTCGAGTATGAAAGAACAAGTGAAATATAGTTAACCCCTGGAGGCCCATAACGTAATTTCCATTATAATTTGGGTACCATTAGACGATTTTAATATAGATATAAGATATAAGCAATATTTTATAGATATGACCTGTTTATTATCCTCGTCCACTAGCTAATTTATTATATTCAGTTACTTTTTCGTAATTTTATGGCTCGACAACAGACGATTCCATATATCAAAGGAAAAATATGGGCGTGAAGGGGTTAAGGTTTAAGAGAAAAAAAGAAGATAACCTGCTCGTAACTCGTAAGTCGTAACGCGCGTGCAATGAAGGTAATTGGATAGCGATATGTGTATGTATATGCAAAGACTTCTGTATAGAGTAGTCTTTGGTATATGTATGTGTATATGTATATATTTTTTTTCGTATTCTCTTTATTTTCTGTTTCTATCCCTTGTTTGTTTGTTTTTTGTTTTTCTTATGTCAAACTGTAATAGATGTTAATAAAAAAAAAATAATAATAAAAAAAAAATTGATAGTGATACACGCGAAGACTTCGACATTCACGCATCGTTTTCTATGTGATGCAAGAACCGAAAATGTCAAGTGGAGGGCGAGGGAGTACTTAAGTATTATTTTTAGGTGGTTGAAAATTAGGTGTTATCATTGAGATTTTTTTTTTTTTTTTTTTTTTAAAGGTGGACAGAGGAAGAATATACTTTTTGGACAAATGAAGTACTTATAATTTTTTTTGAGGAGGCAGGTGAAAAACTAGAATTTTTGAACCCATGGAGAACTTAGAAGAACTTTTATTTGAGGGGGACAGGTGAAGAACTAGATTTTTTTAACCAATGAAGAACTAGATTTTTTGAACCAATGAAGAATTTAGAATTTTTTTTGAGGAGACAGGTGAAGAACTAGATTTTTTGAACCAATGAAGAACTTAGAACTTTTTTTCAGGAGACAGGAGAAGAACTAGATTTTTTGAACCAATGGAGAACTTACAAGAACTTTTATTTGAGGGGGAAACGTGAAGAACTAGATTTTTGCATGCTTCCAACAGTTTATATTTTCTAGTTGATTTCACTTTCTCAGTTTTTGTCATTTTTTTCTTTTTTGTTTTCTATCGCATTGAGGTGGTTTTAGTGTATTTTACCAGAATCATTTTAGCACACTTCATGACGGTCAGTATATTTTATTTATTTTTTATAAATTTGTTTACTTGGTGAATCAGTTGAGGTCGTTTGTTGTTGTTTTGTTGTTGTTGCTGCTCTCTTGTTTTTCATCTTTAACTGTAATTACTATGAACACACACACACACACACACACACACACACACACACACACACACACACACACACACACACACACACACACACACACACACACACACACACACTCGGTTACTCCGTAGTGTAGAGGTAGCACGCTCGGCTCACAACCGAGCAGTCCCGGGTTCGATCCCCAGGCGGAGCGGAGATAGATGGGCTGTTTTCTTAAAATCCGAGCCTCTGTCCACCCAGCAGTGAATGGGTATCGGGTGTTAGCCGGGGGTTCTGACCCGCCTCCCGGGGTGCTGGCTTCGGCCAACACTAAGGATGAATTATAAGAATGTTGATATGGAGACGGGGCCATACGAGTGCAGCTCCGGCCCTGTAAAATACAACAACTAGATGAATACACACACACACCACCAAAAAAATTGGGGAGGCGGTAGCGGAGTGGATAGCGTCTCCGACTGGCGTTCTCGGTGACCCGAGTTCGATCCCCGAAGAAACCCAAAACCTTTCTGCACCGTCGAGTGGCCTAAGAACACCCACATGCCCTGCCCATCAACTCTACCTTCGATTGCGAGTGCATCCGAGGACACAGGGG
>JACEEZ010005886.1:72028-77028 GCA_016584305.1 Chionoecetes opilio
CACCTCTGCCACCAATACAGCAACACGTATCTCAATGTCGCTACACTACACCACACCCTCTCTCCCCCTACCCTTCCCCAACCCCCCAACCCCACCTCGTACCCTGCCTACCCTGAGTAGCTACAGACAGACAGACAGCCAGACAGACATGATCGGCGTAGCTTTGTAACCCTGTCGATACGGCCTGGTCTCGCGGAAAGGTGAGCGAGGTCCTTAATTAACGAGGTCAGGTGACACTCCCCGGCGCCTCATCAAACGACACCTGACTCTATCATTTCTCACTTGCTACACCACCACCACCACCACCACCACCACCACTATCACCACCACCATCACCACCACCACCACCACCACCACTATCACCACCACCACTATCACCACCACCACCTCCACCACCTCCACCACCACCACCACTATCACCACCACCACCACTATCACCATCACCACCACCACCACCTCCACCACCTCCACCATCACCACCACCACCACCACTATCACCACCACCACCACCTCCACCACCTCCACCACCACTATCACCACCTCCACCTCCACCACCACCACCACCACCACCACCCACCACCACCACCACCTCCACCACTATCACCATCACCACCACCTCCACCACCACCACTACTATCACCACCTCCACCACCATCACCACCACCACCACCATCATCACCACCTCCACCTCCACCACCTCCACCACCTCCGCCACTACCACCACCACCACCTCTATCACCACCACCACCACCACCACCATCATGTGTGTGTGTGTGTGTGTGTATGTGTGCATTTTGTTGTCACTAGTAACCTCAACTTTTATCACCAACATTTATACCACCACCAGTAATAATGTATTATTGAATCACTTCTAGTTCTATCATTATTGTATTATTATTGTGTGTATTGCCACTATCAACCCCCACCACCACCACCACCACCACCACCACCACCACCACTATCTCAGTCAGCTATTACAGTGGTGCTGGTGGTGTTTTTTCCTGTCACTACCACAACCAACATTATTTCCCCATGCGCCTGTGATATTACATTACTACTTCCATCACCACCACTGTTTTTTCATCACCTTAAAGAGCCTTCCTTCATCCCACTCCTCCTCCTCCTCCTCCTCCTCCTCCTCCTCCTCCTCCTCCTCCTCCTCCTCCTCCTCCTCCTCCTCCTCCTCCTCCTCACCATTACTGTTGCTCCTGCTATATTTAATCTTCCTTCAACACAATACTTGTTCCTTCCCTACACGCGTTCTGTTTGTAGCGTTACCACTGTTCCTGTCACCACCACCACCACCATCACCACCACCACGGCCAGGCACAGGTGTTTAGGTGACAGGTGACGTGCCTCCCACACCTGTGCACCACCGGGAAGGCTCGGCTGGTCACCTTCACATGTATGATACTCGTAGACACGGTGTTTTACCAGCTACCTACTGTGTGTGTGTCATGGTTTTATATAATATAGATAAATCTCTCTCTCTCTCTCTCTCTCCTCTCTCTCTCTCTCTCTCTCTCTCTCTCTCTCTCTCTCTCTCTCTCTCTCTCTCTCTCTATAATATATATATATATATTCTATATACTCTATCTATTATCTCTCTCTATATATATATTATATATATATATATATATATTATATATATATATATAATACGCATTTGCAAGGGGAGTGGAGGCAAGTCGGGTGCGCGGCGAGGCATTGCCGGGGAGGCCGGTGTAATCCGGGCCCCGTCCAGCCTCGCCGCTCGTAATCGGATCACAGAAAATGGGAACAAAATGGAGGGGATCCAACTCACTCCAGCCTCGGACAATAAGCAGATCAGAAATTCATACGATTCCCAACTGACCATTCGGAGGAGGTGCGTGGCTGCGACCTCTGCTTCACGGGCATCATGTTGGGGGGCGCCGGGCAGCAGGTGGGGCAGGGCACGGGGCGTTGGGGGCACGGCGAGGTGGTGGGTGGCGGGGGCGTGGGTGTGCGGGAGGCAGGGTGAGGGTGGTGGTGGGCGGGTGGTGGTGGGTGGAGGGCGAGTGTCCAGGGTGCGGGACGCGGCGCGAGACATGTGGTTCCCCAGAAAGGTATTAGCGAGACCAGCGGGATGAAGAAGACGCTAATGCCAGGAATCGGGCTACACCTGAACTGTCGACGACGCCCTCCCTCCCTCCCCCATCCCCCCCCCTCTCTCTCTCACGATATTATATTCAGCAAAACTCCCACTTCGCCACATTAAAACCTCGCTGCAGCCCCTACCACTAACACCCACCCCACTAACACCCACCCCACTGACACCCACCACACTAACACCCACCACACTAACACCCATCACTCTAACACCCACCCCACTAACACCCACCCCACTAACACCCACCCCACTAACACCCACCCCACTAACACCCACCCCACTGACACCCACCACACTAACACCCACCACACTAACACCCACCCCACTGACACCCACCCCACTGACACCCACCACACTAACACCCACCCCACTGACACCCACCCACTAACACCCACCCCACTACACCCACCCACTGACACACCCCACCCCACCTGACACCCACCACACTAACACCCACCCCACTGACACCACACCACACTAACACCCACCCCACTAACACCCACCACACTAACACCCACCCCACTGACACCCACCACACCAACACCCATTACACTAACACCCATCACACTAACACCCATTACACTAACACCCACCACACTAACACCCACCACACTAACACCCATCACACTAACACCCATCACACTAACACCCATTCCACTAACACTCACCACACTAACACCCACCACACTAGCACCCACCACACTAACACCCACCACACTAACACTCACCCCACTAACACCACACTAACACCTACCCACACACCCACCACACTAACACCCACCACATAACACCCATCACACTAAACACCCATACCCACCACTAACACCCATCACACTAACACCCATTCCACTAATACTCACCACACTAACACCCACCACACTAACACCCACCACACTAACACCCATCACACTAACACCCACCACACTAACACCCATCACACTAACACCCACCACACTTTCCAAACATGCGTACAAACAAAGCTGTCACTCCCTTACGCTCTTACCCACTCCACTGTAGAACTAAAACCTACTCCAATACATCTCTTGCACATTGTTTTGCATTTCAGTCTGCCTGTGTGTGTATGTTTGCATGTATGTAGTGCGAAGGACATAAAACAAGAAATATCTAAATGTATATATTGTGTAGGCCAGGATCTAAAGATTACACGGTCTGCTCACCTGAATTTTCCCTGGAGCTGAGGTGGCGTCATCTAGAGCCTAGGCGAGAATGTTACCTAGAGGAATATAACAAAATGAACCTTTTGCATATATATTCACATACTAGTCAGATGTATTTTTTTTCTTTTTACATTACAAAGGACTGGCCAAGGGTAGAAGACGAAGGAAAGCCCACTTAGTTGCCATTCCCTATAAAGAAGACAGTAAGATAATATAAAAAGGGGGGTGGGCCAAATTATTCACATACTATTCAGATTTTTTTTTTTTTTTTTTTTTACATTACAAAGGACTGGCCAAGGATAAACCAAAAAAAAGCAACATAAAACCCACTTAGTTGCCAGTCCCCATAAAGAAGACAGTAAGATTATATAGAAAGGGGGTTGAGTCAAATTATTTTTATAGATTATATTTAATACATGAAATTAATTGAGAACACAATCGAAAAGCTCGCAATTTTTTTTCTATCGCAGTTTTTTCCATATCTTACCAGTCCAATAGAAAAAAAAATTGAGATATTTCTGAAAGGGAAAGGTAATAAAACTTTCATCATATTAAGGGACAGATCTGTATGGAATCCTTACGGGCCAGAAGGACACGAGTCGCGTTATGGATCACAATTTTCTTCGATTCAAATATAGGGAAGATTTGAATGACCAAACCATTGTAATAATCTTTAGAGCTTGTGGAGTGCTTTCTAAACGCCGTATTGAGTTTAGTAGACGTATTACTGTTGCTGCAAAGAGACAACCCCTACCACTAACACCCATCACACTAACACCCATCACACTAACACCCACCACACTAACACCCATCACACTAACACCCATCACACTAACACCCATCACACTCACACCCACCACACTAACACCCATCACACTAACACCCATCACACTAACACCCACCACACTAACACCCACCTCACTAACACCCACCCCACTAACAGAATATAATAAATTGCTGAATATAATCTTCCATTGCTCTCTTCTTTGAGTACACTTAGGATATAATAAACGTTAATATTTGCCAAGGTAGTATATGATGTTTATTACCTATAGTTAGTTTAGTAGACATATTACTGTTGCTTCAAAGAGTGTATCCATTGGTTTTTTCTTTCAGTAGCTACACTTAGGATATAATAAACGTTAATATTTGCTAAGCGGAACATAAGGGCCTATGGAGGAGTGATGGGGCATGTAATGGGGGCTGACTGGAGGAAGGGGTGATGGGGCATGGTGATGGGGGCTGACTGGAGGAAGGGGTGATGGGGCATGGTGATGGGGGCTGACTGGAGGAAGGGGTGATGGGGCATGGTAATTGGGGCTGACTGGAGGAAGGGGTGATGGGGCATGGTGATGGGGGCTGACTGAAGGGAGGGGTGATGGGGCAGGTAATAGGGGCTGACTGGAGGAAGGGGTGATGGGGTCTGACTGGAGGAAGGGGTGATGGGGCATGTAATGGGGGCTGACTGGAGGAAGGGGTGATGGGGCATGGTGATGGGGGCTGACTGGAGGAAGGGGTGATGGGGCATGGTAATGGGGGCTGACTGGAGGAAGGGGTGATGGGGCATGGTAATGGGGGCTGACTGGAGGAAGGGGTCATGGGGCATGTAATGGGGGCTGACTGGAGGAAGGGGTGATGGGCATGTAATGGGGGCTGACTGGAGGAAGGGGTGATGGGGCATGGTAATGGGG
>JACEEZ010005886.1:94528-102028 GCA_016584305.1 Chionoecetes opilio
CAGTAGTAGTGTTGGGGTGCGTTGGGGTAGACAGTTGTAGTGTTGGGGTGCGTTGGGTAGACAGTAGTAGTGTTGGGGTGCGTTGGGGAGACAGTAGTAGTGTTGGGGTGCGTTGGGGTAGACAGCAGTAGTGTTGGGGTGCGTTGGGGTAGACAGTTAGTAGTGTTGGGGTGCGTTGGGGTAGACATTAGTAGTGTTGGAGTGCGTTGGGGTAGACAGTAGTAGTGTTGGGGTGTGTTGCAGTAGACAGTAGTAGTTTTGGGGTGCGTTGGGGAGACAGTATTTGTGTTGGGGTGCGTTTGGGGTAGACAGGTTGTAGTGTTGGGGTGCGTTGGGTAGACAGTAGTAGTGTTGGGGTGCGTTGGGGTAGACAGTATAGTGTTGGGGTGCGTTGGTGTACACAGTAGTATGTTGGGGGGCGTTGGGTAGACAGTAGTAGTGTTCGGGTGCGTTGGGGTAGACAGTAGTAGTGTGGGGTGCGTTGGGGTAGACAGGTAGTAGTGTTGGGGTGGGTTGGGTAGACAGTAGTAGTGTTTGAGGTGCGTTGAGGTAGACAGTAGTAGTGTTTGGGGGGCGTTGGGGTAGACAGTAGTAGTGTTGGGGTGCGTTGGGTAGACAGTAAAAGTGTTGGGGTGCGTTGGGGTAGACAGTAGTAGTGTTAGGGTGCGTTGGAATACACATTAGTAGTGTGGGGGTGCGTTGGGGTAGATAGTAGTAGTGTTGGGGTGCGTTGGGGTAGACAGTAGTAGTGTTGGGGTGCGTTGGGGTAGACAGTAGTAGTGTTGGGGTGTGTTGCGGTACACAGTAGAAATGTTGGGGTGCGTTGGGGGAGACAGTAGTAGTGTTGGGGTGCGTTGGGTAGACTACTAGTGTTGGAGTGCGTTGGGGTAGACAGTAGTAGTGTTGGGGTGCGTTGGGGTAGACAGTAGTAGTGTTGGGGGTGCGTTGGGGTAGACAGTAGTAGTGTTGGGGTGCTTTGGGGTAGACAGTAGTAGTGTTGGGGTGCGTTGGGGTAGACAGTAGTAGTGTTGGGGTGCGTTGGGGTAGACAGTAGTAGTTTTGGGGTGCGTTGGGGTAGACAGTAGTAGTGTTGGGGTGCGTTGGGGTAGACAGTAGTAGTGTTGGGGTGCGTTGGGGTAGACATTAGTAGTGTTGGGGTGCGTTGGGGTAGACAGTAGTAGTGTTGGGGTGCGTTGGGGTAGACAGTAGTAGTGTCGGGGTGTGTTGGGGTAGACAGTAGTAGTGTTGGGGTGCGTTGGGGTAGACAGTAGTAGTGTTGGGGTAGACAGTAGTAGTGTTGGGTGCGTTGGGATAGACAGTAGTAGTGTTGGGGTGCGTTGGGGTAACAGTTGTAGTGTTGAGGTGCGTTGGGGTAGACAGTAGTAGTGTTGGGGTGTGTTGGGGTAGACAGTAGTAGTGTTGGGTGCGTTGGAGTAGACAGTAGTAGTGTCGGGGTGCGTTTGGGGAGACAGTAGTAGTGTCGGGGTGTGTTGCGGTAGACAGTAGAAGTGTTGGGGTGCGTTGGGGTAGACAGTAGTAGTGTTGGGGTGCGTTGGGGGAGACAGTAGTAGTGTTGGGTGCGTTGGGTAGACAGTAGTAGTGTTGGGGTGCGTTGCGGTAGACAGTAGTAGTATTGGGGTGCGTTGGGGTAGACAGTAGTAGTGTTGGGGTGCCTTGGGTAGACAGCAGTAGTGTTGGGGTGCGTTGGGGTAAACAGTAGTAGTGTTGGGGTGCGTTGGGTAGACAGTAATATTGTTGGGGTGCGTTGGGGTAGACAGTAGTAGTGTTGGGGTGCGTTGGGTAGACAGTAGTAGTGTAGGGGTGCGTTGGGTAGATAGTAGTAGTGTTGGGTGCGTTGGGGTAGACAGTAGTAGTGTTGGGGTGCGTTGCGGTAGACAGTAGTAGTGTTGGGGTGCGTTGGGTAGACAGTATTAGTGTTGGGGTGCGTTGGGTAGACAGTAGTAGTGTTGGGGTGCGTTGGGGTAGACAGTAGTAGTGTTGGCGTGCGTTGGGTAGACAGTAGTAGTGTTGGGATGCGTTGGGGTAGACAGTAGTAGTGTTGGGGTAGACAGTAGTAGTGTTGGGGTGCTTTGGGGTAGACAGTAGTAGTGTTGGGGTGCGTTGGGGTAGACAGTAGTAGTGTTGGGGTGCGTTGGGTAGACAGTAGTAGTGTTGGGGTGCGTTGGGTAGACAGTAGTAGTGTTGGGGTGCGTTGGGGTAGACAGTAGTAGTGTTGGGGTGCGTTGGGGTAGACAGTAATAGTGTTGGGTAGACAGTAGTAGTGTTGGGGTGCGTTGGGGTAGAGAGTAGTAGTGTGGGGGTGCGTTTTGGGGGAGATAGTAGTAGTGTTGGGGGGTATTGAGGTAGACTACTATGTGTTGGGGTGCGTTGGGGTAGACAGTAGTAGTGTTGGGGTGCGTTGGGGTAGACTACTAGTGTTGGGGTGCGTTGGGTAGACAGTTCAGTTATAGTGTGGGGGTGTGTTGGGGTAAACAGTAGAAGTGTTGGGGTGCTTTGGGGTAGATAGTAGTAGTGTTGGGGTGCGTTGGGGTAGTCAGTAGTAGTGTTGGGGTGCGTAGGGGTAGATTTGTAGTAGTGTTTGGTGGTGCGTTGGGGTAGACAGTAGTAGTGTTGGGGTGTGTTGCGGTACACAGTAGAAGTGTTGGGGTGCGTTGGGGTAGACAGTAGTAGTGTTGGGGTGCGTTGGGGTAGACTACTAGTGTTGGAGTGCGTTGGGGTAACAGTAGTAGTGTTGGGGTGCGTTGGGGTAGACAGTAGTAGTGTTGGGTGCGTTGGGGTAGACAGTAGTAGTGTTGGGGTGCTTTGGGGTAGACAGTAGTAGTGTTGGGGTGCGTTGGGGTAGACAGTAGTAGTGTTGGGGTGCGTTGGGGTAGACAGTAGTAGTTTTTGGGGTCGTTGGAGTAGACAGTAGTAGTGTTGGGTGCGTTGGGGTAGACAGTAGTAGTGTTGGGTGCGTTGGGGTAGACATTAGTAGTGTTGGGGTGCGTTGGGTAGACAGTAGTAGTGTTGGGGTGCGTTGGGGTAGACAGTAGTAGTGTTGGGGTAGACAGTAGTAGTGTTGGGGTGCGTTGGGGTAGACAGTAGTAGTGTTGGGTAGACAGTAGTAGTGTTGGGGGGCGTTGGGATAGACGTAGTAGTGTTGGGTGCGTTGGGGTAGACAGTTTTTAGTGTTGAGGTGCGTTGGGGTAGACAGTAGTAGTGTTGGGGTGCGTTGGGGTAGACAGTAGTAGTGTTGGGGTGCGTTGGAGTAGACAGTAGTAGTGTCGGGGTGCGTTGGGGTAGACAGTAGTAGTGTCGGGGTGTGTTTTCGGTAGACAGTAGAAGTGTTGGGGTGCGTTGGGGTAGACAGTAGTAGTGTTGGGGGGCGTTGGGGTAGACAGTAGTAGTGTTGGGTGCGTTGGGGGAGACAGTAGTAATGTTGGGGTGCGTTGTGGTAGACAGTAGTAGTGTTGGGGGGCGTTGGGGTAGACAGTAGTAGTGTTGGGTGCCTTGGGGTAGACAGCAGTAGTGTTGGGGTGCGTTGGGTAGACAGTAGTAGTGTTGGGGTGCGTTGGGGTAGACAGTAATATTGTTTGGGGTGCGTTGGGGTAGACAGTAGTAGTGTTGGGGTGCGTTGGGGTAGACAGTAGTAGTGTGGGGGTGCGTTGGGGTAGATAGTAGTAGTGTTGGGGTGCGTTGGGGTAGACAGTAGTAGTGTTGGGGTGCGTTGCGGTAGACAGTAGTAGTGTTGGGGTGCGTTGGGGTAGACAGTAGTAGTGTTGGGGTGCGTTGGGGTAGACAGTAGTAGTGTTGGGGTGCGTTGGGGTAGACAGTATAGTGTTGGCGTGCGTTGGGTAGACAGTATAGTGTTGGGGTGCGTTGGGGTAGACAGTAGTAGTGTTGGCGTGCGTTGGGGTAGACAGTAGTAGTGTTGGGGTGCGTTGGGGTAGACAGTTTGTAGTGTTGGGTGCGTTGGGGTAGACAGTAGTAGTGTTGGGGTGCGTTGGGGTAGACAGTAGTAGTGTTGGGGTGCGTTGGGGTAGACAGTAGTAGTGTTGGGGTGCGTTGGGGTAGACAGTATAGTGTTGGGGTAGACAGTAGTAGTGTTGGGGTGCGTTGGGGTAGAGAGTAGTAGTGTGGGGGTGCATTGGGGTAGATAGTAGTAGTGTTGGGGGGTATTGAGGTAGACTACTAGTGTTGGGGTGCGTTGGGGTAGACAGTAGTAGTGTTGGGGTGCGTTGGGGTAGACTACTAGTGTTGGGGTGCGTTGGGGTAGACAGTTGCAGTGTGGGGGTGTGTTGGGGTAGACAGTAGAAGTGTTGGGGTGCTTTGGGGTAGATAGTAGTAGTGTTGGGGTGCGTTGGGGGAGTCAGTAGTAGTGTTGGGGTGCGTTGGGGTAGATAGTAGTAGTGTTGGGGTGCGTTGGGGTAGACAGTAGTAGTGTTGGGGTGTGTTGCGGTACACAGTAGAAGTGTTGGGGTGCGTTGGGGTAGACAGTAGTAGTGTTGGGGTGCGTTGGGGGTAGACTACTAGTGTTTTGGGGTGCGTTGGGGTAGACAGTAGTAGTGTTGGGGTGCGTTGGGGTAGACAGTAGTAGTGTTGGGGTGCGTTGGGGTAGACAGTAGTAGTGTTGGGGTGCGTTGGGGTAGACAGTAGTAGTTTTTGGGGTGCGTTGGGGTAGACAGTAGTAGTGTTGGGGTGCGTTGGGGTAGACAGTAGTAGTTTTGGGTGCGTTGGGTAGACAGTAGTATGTTGGGGTGCGTTGGGGTAGACAGTAGTAGTGTTGGGGTGCGTTGGGGTAGACATTAGTATGTGTTGGGGTGCGTTGGGGTAGACAGTAGTAGTGTTGGGGGGCGTTGGGGTAGACAGTAGTAGTGTTGGGGTAGACAGTAGATAGTGTTGGGTGCGTTGGGGGAGACAGTAGTAGTGTTGGGGTAGACAGTAGTAGTGTTGGGTGCGTTGGGATAGACAGTAGTAGTGTTGGGGTGCGTTGGGGTAGACAGTTGTAGTGTTGAGGTGCGTTGGGGTAGACAGTAGTAGTGTTGGGGTGCGTTGGGGTAGACAGTAGTAGTGTTGGGTGGGGTTGGAGTAGACAGTAGTAGTGTCGGGGTGCGTTGGGGTAGACAGTAGTAGTGTCGGGGTGTGTTTGCGGTAGACAGTAGAAGTGTTGGGGTGCGTTGGGTTAGACAGTAGTAGTGTTGGGGTGCGTTGGGGTAGACAGTAGTAGTGTTGGGGTGCGTTGGGGTAGACAGTAGTAGTGTTGGGGTGCGTTGTGGTAGACAGTAGTATGTTGGGTGCGTTGGGGTAGACAGTAGTAGTGTTGGGGTGCCTTGGGGTAGACAGCAGTAGTGTTGGGGTTTCGTTGGGTAGACAGTAGTAGTGTTGGGGTGCGTTGGGTAGACAGTAATATTGTTGGGTGCGTTTGGGTAGACATAGTAGTGTTGGGGTGCGTTGGGTAGACAGTAGTAGTGTGGGGTGCGTTGGGGTAGATAGTAGTAGTGTTGGGGTGCGTTGGGGTAGACAGTAGTAGTGTTGGGGTGCGTTGCGGTAGACAGTAGTAGGGGTTGGGGTGCGTTGGGGTAGACAGTATTAGTTTGGGGTGCGTTGGGGTAGACAGTATTAGTGTTGGGTGCGTTGGGGTAGACAGTAGTAGTGTTGGCGTGCGTTGGGGTAGACAGTAGTAGTGTTGGGGTGCGTTGGGGTAGACAGTAGTAGTGTTGGGGTAGACAGTAGTAGTGTTGGGGTGCGTTGGGTAGACAGTAGTAGTTTTTGGGGTGCGTTGGGGTAGACAGTAGTAGTGTTGGGGGCGTTGGGTAGACAGTAGTAGTGTTGGGGTGCGTTGGGTAGACAGTAGTAGTGTTGGGTGACAGTAATAGTGTTTTGGGGGAGACAGTAGTAGTGTTGGGGTGCGTTGGGGTAGAGAGTAGTAGTGTGGGGGTGCGTTGGGTAGATAGTAGTAGTGTTTGGGGGGTTTGAGGTAGACTACTAGTGTTGGGGTGCGTTGGGTAGACAGTAGTAGTGTTGGGGTGCGTTGGGTAGACTACTAGTGTTGGGGTGCGTTGGGGTAGACAGTTGTAGTGTGGGGGTGTGTTGGGGTAGACAGTAGAAGTGTTGGGGTGCTTTGGGGTAGATAGTAGTAGTGTTGGGGTGCGTTGGGGTAGTCAGTAGTAGTGTTGGGGTGCGTTGGGGTAGTCAGTAGTAGTGTTGGGGTGCGTTGGGGTAGTCAGTAGTAGTGTTGGGGTGCGTTGGGGTAGTCAGTAGTAGTGTTGGGGTGCGTTCGGGTAGTCAGTAGTAGTGTTGGGGTGCGTTGGGGTAGTCAGTAGTAGTGTTGGGGTGCGTTGGGGTAGTCTGTAGTAGTGTTGGGGGGGTGTTCAAGGTGGGGTGGGGTGGGGACACAGAGGGCAAGAGGTAAAGTGGGGTTCATGCTCAACCTCGCCTCAACCTACCAACTGGTAGGTTGTGACCTGTGTGTGTAGTAGGTTGAGTGGGGTTTTGTATTAGTTTTGTGTTATCACTTTTTTGTATTAGTTTTGTGTTATCACTTTTTTGTATTAGTTTTGTGTTATCACTTTTTTGTATTAGTTTTGTATTAGCATCACTTTTTTGTATTAGTTTTGTGTTAGTATCACTTTTTTGTATTAATTTTGTGTTAGTATCACTTTTTTGTATTAGTTTTGTGTTAGCATCACTTTTTTGTATTAGTTTTGTGTTAGTATCACTTTTTTGTATTAGTTTTGTGTTAGTATCACTTTTTTGTATTAGTTTTGTGTTAGCATCACTTTTTTGTATTAGTTTTGTGTTAGCATCACTTTTTTGTATTAGTTTTGTGTTAATATCACTTTTTTGTATTAGTTTTGTATTAGCATCACTTTTTTGTATTAGTTTTGTGTTAGTATCACATTTTTGTATTAGTTTTGTGTTAGTATCACTTTTTTGTATTAGTTTTGTGTTAGCATCACTTTTTTGTATTAGTTTTGTGTTATCACTTTTTTGTATTAGTTTTGTGTTATCACTTTTTTGTATTAGTTTTGTGTTAGCATCACTTTTTTGTATTAGTTTTGTGTTATCATCACTTTTTTGTATTAGTTTTGTGTTATCACTTTTTTGTATTAGTTTTGTGTTAGCATCACTTTTTTGTATTAGTTTTGTGTTAGTATCACTTTTTTGTATTAGTTTTGTGTTAGTATCACTTTTTTGTATTAGTTTTGTGTTAGCATTACTTTTTTGTAATAGTTTTGTGTTAGCATCACTTTTTTGTATTAGTTTTGTGTTAGTAACACTTTTTTGTATTAGTTTTGTGTTATCACTTTTTTGTGTTAGCATCACTTTTTTGTATTAGTTTTGTGTTAGTATCACTTTTTTGTATTAGTTTTGTATTAGCATCACTTTTTTGTATTAGTTTTGTGTTAGTATCACTTTTTTGTATTAGTTTTGTGTTATCACTTTTTTGTATTAGTTTTGTGTTAGCATCACTTTTTTGTATTAGTTTTGTGTTAGTAT
>JACEEZ010005886.1:107028-114528 GCA_016584305.1 Chionoecetes opilio
AATACCTGCCCTACTGAGCCTTTCCCCCTTTCATTCACCACCCTTTTTGGGGGTTTAAATCAACCCCCTTAAATAAGGGGGGGGGCCCAAATTTCCCATAGTATAAAATTTTTGGGTCCAGTAGAATTTTGGGGGTTTGAACAGTTAAATGTTTTTTCGAAAATCAAAAAAGTTTGGGAAATGATAGATTTGTTGTTATTTATTGCTGTGTATGGGCAGATTTGTAGTATTAAATGGCATAAAAGGTTTTAAACCAGGCCCAAAAACCCAAAATTGCTTATCTTTTAGTTTTTCCTTTTAAATTTAAAGGGATATCAATAGGTGTTTTTTTAAATTATTTTAAAAAAAATTTAAAACACAGGTAAGATAAAATAGGTCGAAAAGATGGAAAAATCAGTTTTTTTTCCCCTTTTATGGTTTGGGAATTATTTTAACCACTTGAATTTTTTGGGGAAAAACCCCAGCCCCAAATTAGATTGGTTAAACAGAGGGTAATTTTTTTGGCAATATTTCTTTTGTTTTTTTTTTATTATTTCTACTGATACTCTCGATTTTGCCCTTTTCTTATTTTTTTTTGGGGAAATGATTACTTGAGTGATGTCATTGTTGTTGCTATGGGTTTTTCCCCCAAAAAATTAGGGAGTTTTCCTTTGGAGATAAGAATTCTCTCTCTCTCTTTTCTCTCTCTCTTCCTTTTCTCCCCCTCTCCTCTCTCTCCCCTCCTCTCCCCTTTTCTCTCTCTCTCTCTCTCTCTCTCTCTCTTCTCTCCTTCCCTTTTTTTTTTTCCCCAGCACTCACAGCCAAGAACAGAGGGGATTTGGGGGGGAGAGAGAGAGAGGAAAAAGAGAGAGAGAGGGGAGAGGGAGAGGGGGAAAAGAGGAGAGAGAGAGAGAGAGAAAGAGAGAAAAGAGAGAGAGGGGGAGAGATTTGGGGGCAACACTTAACACACGAAAAATTCAAATTCAAATGGGCTTTTTTTTGGCCCCCTTGGGGCCCGTCCCCTTTTTCCCTGTAAAAAATAATTTAAAAATTAAATTTCCCTACAAAAAAAATGGAATACTAATTGAAATATATCAGTAGATTACACTTTTCTTTTTTTTCTTTTTTCCCATGAATTCTATGTTAGTTTTTTTTTTAGCTTCTATTGGATTAGTGTTGTGTTAATTTAATTGCCTATTCAGTATTAAAGGAAGGTTTTACTGCTGTTTGTTAATCCGGCTCAATCCTTTATAGTAGGTAATCTTCCTCCTCTTCTTCTTACAATCTACGGTTTCATATTGTCAATTTTCACTTGACTCATATATTCTCTCTCTCTCTCTCTCTCTCTCTCAGTCTCTCTCTCTCTCTCTCTCTCACTCCTCTCTCTCTCTCTCTCTCTCTCTCTCTCGTCTCTCTCTCTCTCTCTCTCTCTCCCCTCTCTCTCTCTCTCTCTCTCTTCGTCTCTCTCTCTCTCCTCTTTTCCTCTCTCTCTCTCTCTCTCTCCCTCTCTCTCTCTCTCTCTCTCTCCTCTCTCTCTCTCTCTCTCTCTCATCTCTCTCTCTCCTCTCCTCTCTCTCTTCTCTCTCTCTCTCTCTCTCTCTCTCTCTCTCTCTCTTCTCTCCCCTCTCTCTCTCTCCCCTCTCTCTCTCTCTCTCTCTCTCTCTCCTCTCTCTCCACGTCCCTACCTCTGTTCTTGGCTATGAGTGCTAAGGTGCAAAAAAAGGAAAGAGAGAGAGAGAGTTGATGGAAAGCACACAAATAGATGGATAGAGATGAGAGATAAATAAAGAGAAGAAGACAGGTAGACAGGTGGTGCTCCCCCTCCCTAGACAGATGGTGATGCCCCCTCCCTAGACAGATGGTGATCCCCCCTCCCTAGACAGGTGGTGCCCCCCCTCCCTAGACAGGTGGTGCCCCCCTCCCTAGACAGGTGGTGCTCCCCCCTCCCTAGACAGATGGTGCCCCCCTCCCTAGACAGATGGTGATCCCCCCTCCCTAGACAGATGGTGATCCCCCCTCCCTAGACAGGTGGTGCCCCCCTCCCTAGACAGGTGGTGCCCCCCCTCCCTAGACAGGTAGTGCCCCCCCTCCCTAGACAGATGGTGATCCCCCCTCCCTAGACAGGTGGTGCCCCCCCTCCCTAGACAGGTGGTGCCCCCCTCCCTAGACAGTGGTGCTCCCCCCTTCCTTACCTGCCCATAGAGACTCACGACAATCAGATCACAATATTAAAACTCCCGCCATCCAATTAGCCTACTACACCTGAGTATCAGCTGTGTCCCCTGTGTTACCTGCCCATCTCCCGCACGCCCCCCCTAATACCCCAGTACCGCGAGGTGAAGCTTATACATCAACAATGATAAGAGGTAACAATACTGATACCATTGCTTATATTGCTCTCCTTCTCCTCCTCCTCCTCCTCCTCCCCCTCCCCCCCCCCCCCCCTCCTCCTCCTCCTCCTCCTCCTCCTCCTCCTCCTCCTCCTCCTCCTCCTCCTCCTCCTCCTCCTCCTCCTCCTCCTCTTCCTCCTCTTCCTCCTCCTCCCTCCTCCCCAGACAGCCCCGAGTAAACGGTCACTACTACAACTTTTGACCTGTGACGGGCTGTGGTTCAGTAAGGGCCCTGTCAGTTAGTGACCACCATCGGGGTTTATATACCAGGGGTCACTGCTGCAGGGGGCATTGAAGTGCACGGCGTCCTACTTGGAAAGTGCACTACCGCAGTGGATTGAAACGGAGCTGGGGCTTGATTGACTGCTGCCTCCCAAGAAAGCGCCAGGCAAGGCTGCCGCACCACCCCTGAACTTCCACACTGAGCCTACACCAACACTACATTAGACCTCATAACACACACAGATAGCCCCGAGTTAACGGTTACCACTACTACTCTCGACCTGTGACGGGCTGTGGTTCAGTTAGGGTCCTGACAGTTAGTGACCACCATCGGGATTTAAGGTACCAGGGGTCACTGCTGCAAGAGGCATTGAAGTGTACGGCGTCCTACATGGAAAGTACACAATCCGCAGTGGATTGAACGGAGCTGGGGCCTGATTGACTGCTGCCTCCCAAGAAAGCGCCAGGCAAGGCTGCCGCACCACCCTTGAACCTCCACACTGTGTTCACACCATTACAAAACACACATAACATGACCTATCTATCAAGCACTAAACCTACCCCCACAAACTAGTAGTAGTTAGCCATAGATTACAGCTTTCAACTTTCCTCACAAATTCCATGCAGTTTTTCTATATTGCATGGTATCACTTCTTTTCCGGCCAGCTTCGGCTGGAGGGATGGGTGGGTGGGGAGGAGCCTTCTACTTCCTATCCTTTCTCTCTTATTATCTAGTTAGTGTAGTGTAGTTAAAGCAAACAGTCTTGTAAGGACCTATCGGTCTGTTGCTGTTTGTGTTTCCTTTGTATTCCTTTGTATTCCTCCTCCTCCTCCTCCTCCTCCTCCTCCTCCTTTTCCTTCTCCTCTTTCTCCTCCTGCTCCTCCTCTTCCTTCTTTTCTTCCAACCTCTAGCATGCTTTCTATCGAGAACCAGTCCTCTTCAAGGAAGATGGCCTACACCTAAATGGGGTAGGGTCAGCTCGGTTTGGCAGAAAACTAAGCACAGCTATTACTAGTTTCTGGTTAAAAAACGACCGACGAACTCGAGTACCTTCTCCGACGTAACATCTAGTAATGACCGACTCCAACCTCTCCGACGTAATCTCTCTGACGTAAATGACCCCCCCCACAATGCGACCTCGGTTCGAAATATCGTAAAAGCTTGTATGTTCAATGCGCGCAGCATACGAAATAAATTTTCAGACCTCGAAGCCCTTGTTGCGACCGAGGATTATAATTTTATTGGCATATCAAAATCCTGGTTGAACACTACAAATAGAGATTTTTTGACTGAATACAATTTAGCTGGTTACGTAATATTTAGCTGTGAAAGGGCGAATAGTACAGGCGGAGGAGTATTACTATATGTAAAAGCCAGTCTTCATCCTACGGTCATAGAATACGAGAAAGTTAATAATGTGGATTATCTATTTTTGCAGCTAAAGATCCGCTCGAAAAAAAAAATAATCGGACTCATCTACAGACTGCAACAGTTCACAATAGTAACGCTGATAGCCAGCTGTATGACCAGTTAATTTAAATGAGTAATGAGTTCGATTGCGTCATCTTTGGTGATTTCAACCTAGCCATTCCTTCCTGGGGAAATCCGCTAAACTCTCATTCAGATCACGACTTCTACAGCGATTTATTGAAAAGTTCGTTAACTCAGCATGTTCACAAACCCACGAGAGGTGACAACATATTGGACCTTATTTTTTCGACAAATGCCGATTTGTTAAAGAATGTGAATATTGGCCCTGAATTTGGCACTAGCGATCATAGAATTGTGTCCTTTGATATAAATCTGATTGAAAAAAAAAGTGTACAGAGAAAGCGTTAGCGACGAACAAATTTTCCTGTATAAACAAGGTAACTTTGAAAGACTTAATGAAAATGATAAAATAGAGTTCGAAAGACTACGGCGCGATACGAAAAAATTGATAAAGAAAAGTAAGAAGGATCTTGAATTATATATTGCAAGTATCAGTGAATCGAACCCCAAAGAATGTTTCAGTTACGTGCGCAAGAAGAAAGTTATCACAGCGAACATAGGTCCACTTTCTCTTTCTCAGAAGGGAGGAGCCTTCAACTTTGCTATTCTTTTACCTCTAACACGTAAAAACTATGATGGTAGAAGGTAGTCACACAGGCAGCCTCGTTTGGCCCAGAAGGGCTGTTGCTGTCTGTTCTTCCTTTGTATTCCTTTGTAATCCTCTTCTTCTTCCTCCTACTCCTCCTGCTCCTCCAGGAAAATTTTACTCTTTCTTATAAAAATACACCACAATTTTTTGTTTACATACTGCACGGTTTTTCATCCATACCTCTCAGCCTCTAATGGAAGAATTAAAGGGGTGGGGAGAAGCCTTCGCCTTTACTGTCCTACGTATTCCACTTTATATTAGATGGTGCCGTTTTATCACAAACAGCTTCGTCAGGACCAACGGATCTGATACTGTTTGCTCCTCCTTTGTGTTCCTTTTACTACAAGATTAACAGTAACAGAAGGAATGACAACCACAACATTAACTATAACAACATCAACCACCACCACCACCACCACCATCACTACCATCAACTAATGCGGGAACAATGGACATGGTGGTGGTGGTGGTGGTGGTGACGATGGTGGTGAACGTAGGTCATTCGTGGAAGAGACAAGAAGGATGAGGGGCGAGAAAGAGGTATAGGTAGTAGTGTTGGTGGTGGTAGTAGTGGTGGGGTTGATACGTGTTAGTGGGGGAGTGGGGGGGGTTGATAGGTGATGGGGGTGATGGGGGAAGGGGAAGGGGGTGCGTACCTTGGGTTTACTGTTTCGTGTGAGTGAAATGTGGAATGTGTGTGGAGGAGGAGGGGGAGGACGAAAGAGAGAGAGAATAATAGACAGACAGACAGACAGACAGAAAGACAGAGGCAAACATACAGATAGAGAGACAGACAGACAGACAGAGGCAAACATAGAAATAGAGAGACAGACAGACAGACAGACAGACGGCAAACATACAGATAGAGAGACAGACAGACAGACAGAGGCAAACATACAGATAGAGACAGACAGACAGACAGACAGACAAACAGACAGACAGACAGAGGCAGACATACAGATAGAGAGACAGACAGACAGACAGAGGCAAACATACAGATAGAGAGACAGACAGACAGACAGAGGCAAACATACAGATAGAGAGACAGACAGACAGACAGAGGCAAACATACAGATAGAGAGACAGACAGACAGACAGAGGCAAACATACAGATAGAGAGACAGACAGACAGACAGACAGAGGCAAACATACAGATAGAGAGACAGACAGACAGACAGAGGCAAACATACAGATAGAGAGACAGACAGACAGACAGAGGCAAACATACAGATAGAGAGACAGACAGACAGACAGAGGCAAACATACAGATAGAGAGACAGACAGACAGACAGAGGCAGACAGACAGACAGACAGACAGACAGACAGACAGACAGACAGACAGACAGACAGACAGACAGACAGACAGACAGACAGACAGACAGACAGATAAACAGATAAACAGACACAGACAGACAGACAGACAGAGGCAAACATACAGACAGACAGGTAGACAGACACAGACATACAGACAGACAGACAGGCAGACAGACAGAGGCAAATATACAGACAGATAGATAGACAGACAGACAGACAGACAGACAGACAGACAGACAGACAGACAGACAGACAGACAGACAGACTGACAAAGACAGACAGACAGACAGACTGACAAAGACAGACAGACAGACTGACAAAGACAGACAGACAGATAGACTGACAGACAGAGAAAAAGAGACATAGAGAGAGAAGATACGGAGGAAGTGTGAGAAGAAAGAAGAGGAGAAGGAGCAAAAGTTGGAAGGAGAAGAAAAGGGAGGAGGAAGAAAGCCGAAGGGACAGAGGGAAATAAGAAGAGAGAACAGAAGGAGGAAGGAATTATGCATATCAGGAAAACACAAAAAAGGAAATAAGGGAGGAAGGTAAAGCGGGTAAGAGAAGGAAGGAAGAGAAGGAATATGGAAGAAAGAAGAAAACTGCAAGGGAGGAAGAGAGATAACAAGGAAATTTAAGAGAAAAGAGCTAAGTGATGGAAAAGAGAGAAGGGAGAGGAGGGTATGGAAGGAGAGAGAGAGAGAGAGGAGAGAGAGAGAGAGAGAGAGAGAGAGAGAGAGAGAGAGAGTATTTTCTCGTCTTGTCACTGAAATGTTAATATCTGTCACCGTAGGCTTAAAAATGGATGGTGTGACTGGTGGTGGTGGTGGTGGTGGTGGCGGTGGTGGTGTACCCGGAGAAGACTTCAACACCAAACAGAATTAATTATCTTAACTGGGGAAAAAAATAATAAAAAAAATAAAAGCTGAAATTTGTTATAAAAAAAATGACATCTCTACTCTTAGTTGCATTATTTTTTATTATTTTTCTCATTGTTGTTATTGTTATTATTGCTATTATTATTTCACCATTATTATTATCATGATTATCATTATTATTGAATAGCATTAATGATGTTGCTGTTATCATTAATATTCTCATTTGCTGTTGTAGTCATGATAATATTTTTTATGTTTTATTTTGTTTTATTTGCTTTGTTTTAGTGGTAATATTTTTTTTGAGTTGTAGTATTTTTCCAGGAGATTTTTTAATAAGTATTTTACAAACATGGTTGGTTACTTATACTTTGCGGACTGTCATCTATTGTAGTTATTTTATTGATTACTATTTTACTACTATATACTATTTTACTATATATATTTTTTTTATTTACTTTATTTATTTATTTATATATATATAGTCTATTTACTTTATTATATTATACTACTAAAAATAGTACTACTATTATTACTTCTATTATTATTTTATTACTATTTTATTTATATTTTTTATTTAAT
>JACEEZ010005886.1:124528-154528 GCA_016584305.1 Chionoecetes opilio
GAGGCCGTTGGCGGCAGTGGCGGCAGCGGGTAGCGGGGCAGCGCTGGGTGGGCAGCAGTGTCCGTGGTGTAGAGGGTGCCATGTGAGGCCTGTGATAGGGTGTGATGCAGAGGGTGCAGGCGTGAAAGCCGAAGCATGGGCGTGGAAACCATCAAATGGATGTTTACAAGTAAACTGTTAGAATGAAGGCGGCGATATCTGTGTGGAGCAGCGGTGGGCGTGAGGGCGGCGGTGAGAAGCAGGATGTGACGCTCTTCAAATTGAAAATATTCTATTGACTGCGACGCAGTCAGTTTTCGTGAGGTGGTTGAAGGGTCAGTCCAGCACCTCGGCGCCGCTAATCCGCCGCCGCCGCCACCCCCACCCTCTCTATTACCCCCACATCCTTATTTACCACCACACCCCAACATCCAACACCCCCACCGCTACCGCAGGAATTACGTTAGCACCTTCACCCCACGCTGCGTATAACCCTTCACCAAACTCACATGCGCCACCACACACACACACACCGCCGCGATGCACCCAGCGGTTCCCGGGGGCGAGGTGGCGGCGGCGGGGCTTCAGCACGCGACACAGTGTTACCCGAAAACCCACCAACACACGTGACTGACTGCCTAATCACGAACTCGATAAAATCAACAATGAAACACTACTATCAATGAATGAGTAAATTGATAACCATATACATAAAGGGAACGATTGAAAGGTTGGAGGTTATTAGCTTGTTCGTCACAGGTGAGTCCCGCAGGTGAGGCTCATTAGGTAGTTGGGACAGGTGGTCGTGGCGGATGCGGTGTGATGTGTAAGGGTGAAGAGAGGAAAAAAAAGGTTACATTTGAGGGAAAATTAAGTAGGGAGACTAATAGTTATGAAGATATGGGAAATGCGTATAGAATTGAAAGGGGTTAGAGAGAGAGACAGACGGCGGTGTTGTATGTGGAAGTGCCGCAAAATAGTGCTTACTGGAGACATCGCAACAAAGTAAAAGAAAGGGAGAGTTTGCTGACTCCACAAAAGGCGCAAGGCAATGGGTGCGCAATTTAGGGAGAAAAAAAAACTGCAGAGGAAGCTGTGTGTATGTGACGGAGGTGATGACTGTTTTTGGTGGTGGTGATAGGAGTGCCATAATAACACTATTGTAGTGATTGCAGGGATGGTGATGATGAGGTGCTTGCAGAATGATGCGGTGATTGTGGTGACGATGAGTGCGGTGTGATGTGATGTGGGGGTGGTGACAGGTGAATGGCTTTATTAGTTCTATAGAAATGGGTGGTGGAGGGGAAACAGAAACCTTAACCCCTTGAGGCCCAGAACGTAATTTCCATTGTAATTTGGGTACCATTAGACACTTTTTTGTGAATATAAGCAATATTTTATAGATATGACCTGTTTAGTATATTTTTCAACTAACTAATTAATTTGGTATATTCAGTAACTTTTCGTAATTTTATGTTTAACAACAGGCGTTAATAGTGAAAGTTTGAATAAAAGAAGAAATGAAAAAAGTATCGAAATCTAGAAGAAATAAATCGAAGACAAAAAAAGTACCTAACGATTAGTGGTTATATTTTTGTCTTTATTAATTATCCATCTTTTATCTTTGAACAAAGACTACTCTATACAGTAGTCTTTGCTTTGAACTATTTTTTTAATTTTTTTCTTCTATTTCGCTTCTTCATTTGCTTCTTTTCATTTCTTTTTTTATCATGTGTTGTGAGTTTTTATTAAAGTTTTTTTTTTCTTTTCTATTATACTTGATTTTAGTTTATCACCATTTCCTCTTTACTCACAAATAGTTCTTCTTCCTCTTCGATGTTTGCATTTTGTTTTTGGTGGAAACCTGACTAACAATACTGCCATAGAATATTCTCTCTATCTATCTCTCTATCTCTGCCCTTTATTATTATTATTTGGAACGTGATGCAAGTTCGATTATCAGGAAAGATATATAATGTTATTCGCTTAAGTGTGTGTGTGTGTGTGTGGTCAAGGCCAAGTACTGTATGTATACTTAGAGAAAAATAGCTACAGATATGTTTTCTTTTCTCTCGCGAATCCTCCTCCTCCTCCCCTCCAAGAATTACGATGAATCCAAGCCTTGTTACACCCCCCCCCCCTTCCCCCTTCACTCCACTGCCGGCGTTTGTTTACTCTTTTGTTATCGTGTTTGCCATGACTTTCTTTTTTTCTTTCTGTCTGTTTCTATTTTAGCTCATTATCGCGGATCTGTCTTGGATAAATAAATAGTTTCATCTTTTTACATTTGAATTGTTATTGGTAAAGGTGATGTGGAATCTCTCTCTCTCTCTCTCTCTCTCTCTCTCTCTCTCTCTCTCTCTCTCTCTCTCTCTCTCTTCTCTCTCTCTCTCTCTCTCTCTCTCTCTCTCCATTACACGATCCGCTACTGATTATATTAATAAACTAGACAAGAGTAGGAACGCGGGGCCCGGGGGTGAGGGAAGCGGAAAAGGATACTGTGTGTGTGTGTGTGTGGAGAAGAAGCCTTGTGTAGGGGGGAGGGGTTAATGGGGGGGTCACGTCTGTAGGGGGTGAGAGAACACAAAGGGAGAAGGTTTTAGTGTGTGTGTGTGTGTGTAGTAGTTCGTAAAAGTGAGAGTAAGATGGAGTGAGGATGTGGAAGGGTGAATCTAAGGTGTTTGTGTGAGTGTGTGTGTCTGTGTGTCTGTGTGTGTGTGGTGAACAAGGGAAGAGTGTTTAGGTTGTTTGTGTGTATAAGTATGATTGCAGCGGTGGCGTAAAACCTTGTGTCAACCCTTGTGTATAGGCGCTACTGGGCTCATTTTACACTCTTGACTACTACTACTATAACAGAAGCCGCCACCACCTCCCCCGCTATCCCTCCCACCTGTTTCTAAAAAAAGAAAATAAGGAAAATTAATTAAACATACACACATTAGTGGAATACAAGGCTGTGTGTATTAGACTGCCGTTTATACACACGCACACACACTTTCTCTCTCTCTCACTCTAACGTTTATTTATTTTCCTGTCAGTGTGATCAAGCGTAGAGAGGGAGGGGGGGAGGTACATAGGGAGAGAGAGAGAGAGAGAGGAATGATGGACGTCAGAGCAACAATGGAGGAGGAGGAAGACCATAACCACATCAACTGCATCTTCCTCATATAACTGATTTTTTTTCTCTCTCTCTCTCTCTCCTCTCTCTTCACCTCTCTCTCTCTCATCTCTCCTCTCATCTTCTCCTCTCTCTCTCTCCCCTCTCTCTCTCTCTCTCTCTCTCTCTCTCTCTCTCTCTCTCTCTCTCTCTCTCTCTCTCTCTCTCTCTCTCTCTCTCTCTCTCTCTCTCTCTCATGGAAGTGCTAGTGTTGTCGCCTTAAAACTTTTTTGGAATCATAAATCAGACAGCAGGAGGTCCTCTGTCGCTCCTCCTATCTCTTCCTCCTCCTGCTCCTCCTTCCTCTTCCTCCTCCTGCTCCTCCTTCCTCTTCCTCCTCCTCCTCCTCTTCTTCCTCCTCCTTCTCCTTCTCTTCTTCCTTCTCCTCTTCCTGCTTTGCGATTCGGTGAGCGGTAAGGAGGACAAGGAAGAAGGAAGAACTTGGTATCTTTAGGAGAGAGAGAGAGAGAGAGATGAGGTACACTTGTACACTTAATTCATTAGTTCTTTCTTCTTTTGCATATATTCTCCTCCTCCTCTTCCTTCCTCCTCCTCGCCATCACACAGAGAAGACCTTGAACTTGTAAGAACGTCAAGGTGTTTCACTAGTCTTCCTCCTCCTACTCCTCCTCCTCCTCCTACTCCTCCTACTCCTCTTCCTCCTCTTCCTTTTCCCCTTCGGCTTCTTTTTTTTTTTCATTGTAATAATTTAAGCCTCCTGGGAACGGCTGCCATTGTTGCCAGGAAATTGCTCACTGAGGGAATTGGTTCTTCTTTCCGCTTTTCCTCTTCCGCCAATAGCTGTTATTTGATGGGCAGTTTAAGGTATTGTATATAGTTAACCTGTGTCTTCTCTTTTTTTATTGGAACTTTTTTATATATTGTGTTTCTTGGTGGGTTTTTTCTGTTTTTTTTTTTTTTTTTTTTTTTTTTTTTTCTCTCTAGTTTCTTATTTCCTTCCCTCTGCTGTCTCATGTTTACTTTCTCTCTCTCTCTTTCCTGGGTTTTTTCTTTTTACATTTTGATTTTTCATTCTTATTCCGTCTTCCCCGTTTTTTTGCTTATCTTTTCATCTGTATAACACACACGCATACACTAAAGACTTAGTTTATCTCTCTATCCCTCTCTCTTCCCATACCAAAAAAATACCATTATCATTGATCCATTTTCTCTTCCGTGTCCTTTGTAATTCACATTTTATTAGCACTACCACACCTCTCTCTCTCTCTCTCTCTCTCTCTCTCTCTCTCTCTCTCTCTCTCTCTCTCTCTCTCTCTCTCTCTCTCTCTCTCCGCTGAATATACGTTCCCGCGACCTCGCTCAATGGGGAACTACCGCCTCGTCGCCGCCTCCGTCACCGCAACCACCTCCATATATTTATTACGGGCGGCTCTTGGTATGTGGTGGCGGCGGTGAGGGTGACAGTAGTGGTTGTGGTGTGTGTGTGTGTGTGTGGAGGGGCGTGACGGGTGGTGGGCGGTGCGGGTTCCTCTCTTTTTAGGTTTGTTTACCTTGGGGGACGCCGCTGCCTCTGTTCACCTGACAGTTAAGATTAATTAGCTTCCTTTAACCCCCTACCTCCCCCCTCCCGTTGCGCCGCTGCCAGGTATAGTATACACATACTCATACACAACACACACACACACACACACACACACACACACACACACACACACACACACACACACATACATACACACACACACACTTATTCGTCTGATTCCTCGTCATAAACTAATTAATTTTTCTAACCTGTCCGATTCCCACCTTTTACTTCCATTACACATCTCTCTCTCTTCTCTCTCTCTCTCTCTCTCTCTCTCTCTCTCTCTCCTCTCTCTCTCTCTCTCTCTCTCTCTCTCTTCAACTCCTTATTCCTACCTACACCTGCCTTACACACCTGCTAACCTCCTGCCTCTCCCTTTAACACACACAACACCTGCCACCCCTTGCCTTACACACCTGCTAACCTCCTCCCTCTGCCTTTAACACACACACACACACACACCACACACACACACACACACACACACCTGCCACCCCTCCCCCCACTCCAAGGTTACATACATACCCCTTTCTCCTCCCTTTTTCCTCCTTACTTTCCCACACACCGCGCACACTTGTGGTTGATCGCGCACCTGTTTTACCTTCACCTGTTTATTCGCGCACCTGAGAACCTATTTATTTTTTATCATCGGTCCTTCACGGCGCTTTGAAATTGTGCGCCGATGTGAGGTTAAGTGTCAGGAAGAGCAGGAGGACGAGGAGGAGGAAAAAGGAGATTCATATAACATTACCTTACGATGATTTGCCGGTAAATGTCTGTTATGTCCTGTTTTTTGTTATTATTATCATGAGTTTGACATCTGTGTTTTCTGAATTTTATTTATTTTTATAGCAGTTTATATTTTTTGTGTTAATGAATACAAACTGAAGCCATATAGGAGGGTGCGATTTTTTTGTTTTTTCTCTCTCTGCTTTTAACCCTTTCACGTCCAGATCTTTCCTTTGCTATAAAAAATTGTCTGTTGTTAGCAATAAAATTACGAAAAGTAACTTCATATACCAATTTAGTTAGTCGACAAGGATACTAAACAGGTCATATCTATAAAATATTGCTTATGTTCACTAAAAATTGTCTAATGGTACCCAAATTACAATGGAAATTACGTTCTGGGTCTCAAGGGGTTAATTTATATGACATTTTCCCGTATTTCAGCAATCGCGGCAAAAGAGCGAATATTTACACTGGGTCCGCGTGTGTATGTGTGTGTGTGTGTACGGTATGATAGTGAAATTGCAATGCACAGTACCTACATATATGAAAGATGGAGATTAGGGAGATGAGGATGGAGGGAGAAGGGAGGGGAAATAGGTGCACAGGAGAGGGGGGAAATAGGTGCACAGGTGAGGGGAATGGAGGGGAAATAGGTGCACAGGGGAGAGAGGGGAAATAGGTGCACAGGGAGATGGGAGGGGAAATAGGTGCACAGGGAGAGGGGGAATGGGTGCACAGGGAGAAGGAGGGGAAATAGGTGCACAGGGGATGGAGGGGAAATAGGTGCACAGGGGATGGGAGGGGAAATAGGTGCACAGGCGATGAGAGGGGAAATAGGTGCACAGGGGATGGGAGGGGAAATAGGTGCACAGGGGAGAAGGGAGGGGAAATAGGTGCACAGGGGAATGGAGGTGAAATAGGTGCACAGGGGATGGGAGGGGAAATAGGTGCACAGGGGATGGGAGGGGAAATAGGTGCACAGGGGATGAGAGGGGAAATAGGTGCACAGGGGATGGGAGTGGAAATAGGTGCACAGGGGGGAAGGGAAATAGGTGCACAGGTGAGGGGAATGGAGGGGAAATAGGTGCACAGGGGATGGGAGGGGAAATAGGTGCACAGGGGAGGAGAAGGGAGAGAAGAGGAAGGTAAACAAGATTAATAGACACTATTAAAAGTCTATTGATCTTGAAGGTAAAGATAAGGGAAATGAAAGGGAATATTTTGTGGAATCAGAATAAGGAATAATTAAATGGGAAAAAGAGGAGAGAGGAAGAAATAGGAGAAGAGGAAGAAATATGTGAAGAGGAGAAGGGAATATTTTGTGGAATTAGAATAAGGAAGAATACGATAAGAAAAATATGAGAGAAGGAAAAATAGGTAAGGAAGAGGAAGGGAATATTTTGTGGAATTAGAATAAGGAAGAATATGATAGGAAGAAGAGGAGAGAAGGAATTTATGTTGGGAGAGGAATGAGGAAAAAAGGAGGAGGAAGAGTAAGGGAAGTTGTGTTGTGAGAAGACTAAATATTTTCCTCAAGTTACCCCTCCACGTGTTGCTACTGTTTATCTCCTCTCTCTCTCTCTCTCTCTCTCTCTCTCTCTCTCTCTCTCTCTCTCTCTCTCTCTCTCTCTCTCTCTCTCGCTTTGTCACTGGGCGTCTTGTTTCATGTTTTCGGGTTAAAATCATCCATGGTAAATATATATCATTATATAGTTATCAGTGTTAATTGAAACCTGTGAAAGTCTACTGCTAATTATTTTTAAGCGGGTAGAAATAGCGGTTCTGTGACGATTATTATTATTATTATTATTATTCATCGGGAACTGTTTTTTAGAGCCGTTTATACTATTTCCCCTAAAGATTACTATAGAATAAGTGTAAACAACTACTACTATTATTACTATTACTAAGTGTACTAATACTATTATTTTACTATTATACTACTCTAAAGACGTGCATCTAACCCCTTATAATTGGTAAAATAGATAACAACTATTAGTATAACAGTTCAACTATCAAATTTACGGTATAAGAATTACATAAACACTTGAATGATAAAAAAATACTCTGGTTATCTTCTTCCCGCGCAAAATGATCGTACTTTTATAATCTCCATAAACAAAAAAATATTGCTAACTCAAGAAAAAAATTGTGACGGGAAAACGATATCTCTTCCCCGCAAACTTGCTCCATAGACGCGAATCGAACCCTCGCAGCGTCACTTTTAGGTCATGATCGCCACCGCTTTGCCATCCGATAATAATAGATCATTGCAGCGCTAAAAAACCACAGTGTTATAAGAAATAGGGGAAGAGGGGTTAATGGCGTTCTGAGGAGGAGGAAGAAGGGTGGTAATATGTGTGGTGTGTGGTAGGTATTTGTGGCGTGGTACCCTAGTTGTGTGGTGTGTGGTAGGTATTTGTGGCGTGGTACCCTAGTTGTATGGTGTGTGGTAGGTATGTGTGGTTGTGGTAGGTATTTGTGGCGTGGTAGTTGTGTGTGGTATGTAGGTGTGGTGTGTGGTAGGTATTTGTGGTATGTAGGTGTGGTGTGTGGTAGGTATTTGTGGTATGTAGGTGTGGTGTGTGGTAGGTATTTGTGGCGTGGTAGTTGTGTGGTGTGGTAGGTATTTGTGGTGTGTGGTAGGTATTTGTAGCATGATAGGTATGTGTGGTGTGTGGTAGGTATTTGTAGCATGATAGGTATGTGTGGTGTGGTAGGTATTTGTAGCATGATAGGTATGTGTGGTAGGTATTTGTAGCATGATAGGTATGTGTGGTGTGTGGTAGGTATTTGTAGCATGATAGGTATGTGTGGTGTGGTAGGTATATGTGTGGTGTGTGGTAGGTATTTGTGGCGTGTTAGATATATATGGTATGTGGTTGGTATATAAAATTGTGTTAGGAGGGAGGTGGGACTGTGTGGTGTGTGGTAGGTATTTGTGGCGTAATAGGTATACGTGGTGTCATTACAGGTGTGTACAGGTGTGTGGGGCGCTGATGCACATGCACAGGTGAGGCAGGTGTGCTGTAAATGCACCCAGTGACTCAGGTGTTCCGATAGTCTGTTTATATTGGCTGCTATTTTTTTCCCTTTTTATTGTTGTTTGCGTCGACATTCATTCTTTTCATTGTCGTTTGCGATATTATCGTCGTCGGTAATATCGGTGGCGAGGTTGAAGAGAGATACTATACCAGCTATTGTTACTGATACTACTATTACTACCGCTATTTCTGTCGTTACTACTTCGATACTATTACTACCTTAATTTTCTTCTACTACTATTACCACCTCAATCTTCTACTACTACTGCTACTACTATTACTAAAACTAGTCTACTACTACTACCTCAATCTACCTAGTCTACTACTACTACAACAACTACTATTACTACTACTACTACTACTAATATAATAATAATAATATACTGCTACTATTATTACTACCGCTACTATTACTACCACCACCAGCACCACCACTACTACTACTACTACTACTACTACTACTTCCTACTACTACTGTTAATGATAACTTATAAAACACCATTGCTATTGCTACTACTATTGAAGTACGCTTAATACGTGTGTGTGTGTGTGTGTATGTGTGTGTGTGTGTGTACATAGCGCTGTACCTACCTGTTTATCCAGAAGCCTAAAGAGGATATCTCATTAGGGATCCAACAACATCCAACTCTCTCTCTCTCTCTCTCTCTCTCTCTCTCTCTCTCTCTCTCTCTCTCTCTCTCTCTCTCTCTCTCTCTCTCTCTCTCTCTCTCTCTCTCTCTCTCTCTCTCTCTCTCTCTCCGTTGTTTTCCTTGACAACACCTGGCGTCCTTTTAATTAGAAACACCTGCCTTGTGTTAATTAATTTTACACGTGTATTGATACTGTTATATATTTTTTTGTAGACTATTCCGCTGGACTTTAAAGGAAGGGAAAGAAAATGTGTAATGGGTCACTACACTAAGAGAAGGAAGGTAAAGGCAGAAAAGGAAGGGGAAAGGAAGAATTTGTGGACGGGTAGACACGGGGGGGAGAGGGAGGGGAACGATCGCCTGTGTTGCAATTAGCTTTTTTTTCTTACACGGATTTTACCTCACGTAATCCAATGAGCTGCCTGTGTGTGTGTGTGTTGGCTGACTTATGTGATAATTCCGAGAGGTTGGTCGTATCGTGGGGCAAACGTATCACACACACACACACACACACACACACACACAACACACACACACACACACACACACACACACACGTGTCGTTAATATCGGTGGCACTGCGAAACTTTTCTTTGTCAAATTTCCAAGAAGTACCGTGACCTGTCCGTTCTCTCTCTCTCTATCTCTCTCTCTCTCTCTCTCTCTCTCTCTCTCTCTCTTTTTCTCCTTTCCTTCCTTAACCATTGACATCTTGATTCTTTCTCATTCAGTGGCGACACCTAGAGAGAGAGAGACAGACAGACAGAGTATTGCTTTACATCGTTGTCATTGTTCTTTTCGTTTTGTTCTGTTTTGCAAGTGAATTTTTGCTCAAATGTACAGGTGTTCTTTTATGAGCAGGACAGATGTGCGTGCGTTGTGTGTGTGTGTGTGTGATGATAGTCTCGTGTAATAGTCACTGTATTGTCTTCTCTCTCTCTCTCTCTCTCTCTCTCTCTCTCTCTCTCTCCTCTCTCTACTCTCTCGTCTTTCATCTCTCTCTCTCTCTCTCTCTCTCTCTCTCTTTTTTTTTTCTTCTCTTTTTCATATCATTCGCTTCTCTTCTCATCATTTCTTTATTCACTACATCCTTCCATCGCTCTCTTTTCCCCCTTTTCCCCTTACCCTCTGTTCCCCCATTACCTTACCCTCCCCCTCACCCCTTTGCTTTCCCCCTTCCCCTCCTTTCTAACCTCACACTTGCGGTCTCGATTAAATTTTTGTAAATGAGATTATAGTTCGCTTAATGTCAAGTCAACACGAAAGGGGTACAGAGAGAGAGAGAGAGAGAGAGAGAGAGATATGACGGTTCGTACAGTCAGTTGGTAAGTTGGGTTATAATAATAATAATAATAATAATTTTATTTTCACCTGGAGGCATACAGGAAAGCAACAGCAACATGACACACAAACATGAGGGAGTTAACTTAAGTACTAAAGCAAATAACAAATAATATATACATGTGGGCAATAGAGACACTGCTGTACATAGAGAGTTATGGAGGGAAGGAGGGAGAATATAAGGGAGGGTGTCAGGGAAGGAAGGTCTCGCGTGAGCCTTACCAGCAGGAAATACTAATTACCTTTGATAATTATTGATCAGTTGCCATAATGCACACCTTAGTTATGGCTTCATTTCGGTAGTAATTTTTATCTTGCTGCCTTGTATGATAGGAAGGGGGATCTCTCTCTCTCTCTCTCTCTCTCTCTCTCTCTCTCTCTCTCTCTCTCTCTCTCTCTCTCTCTCTCTCTCTCTCTCTCTCTCCTACAGCTATCACTAATAATAATAATGACATAAGTTCTGCAGATACTACTAAATTGTAACTTATAGCTTAGTTAGTTTACTATAACTTACTATATTACAAGCATAGTAAGTTTATGGTAGTTCCTCCTCCTCCTCTTCCTTATTCCTAATCGTCTTCCTTTCCTCTCTCTTTCCCTCTTCCCTCTTTCTTTCTCATCTCTTTCCCCTCTTTTCATCTCTTCCCACTTTCATTCTTTTTTTGTTGTGATGATAGATATTACAATGATTTTTATCCTCTATCATTACATCATTACAATTATATGACGTGAGGTTGTAACAATGAAGAAATAAAGAATAATAATAGAATAATAAAAATAAAATAAGGAGGAGCAACAGGGAGAAAAATAGTAACATTAAACAAGGAAAGTACAAAAAAAGCGTGAATACTCTTGCGTACACACACACACACACACACACACACACACACACACACACAGGTGAGTAAGGGCGTACATTGTTAATATACTCGTAGTACCTATCTGTTTGTCTCACAGGTGTAGCACATACTCACGTGATATTTCGTACACACACACACACACACACACACACACACACACACACACACACACACACACAACACACACACACAGTCACACACACACTGACAGCGTGCCGGGCTCCCATTCTGTGGGTAGGCGGTTCGAATCCTCGCGCTCCCGGGGGTTTTTCACTGATAAATTCGGGCGGTTACTGTCCCCCTTGAGCAAGGGGATGGGGGGGTGTGGTGTGTGAGGTCCAGCATTGCCCAAAGATCGGTAATAATGAGCTCCAAGCTCGCACTGAGAGGGTGAAAACTGGCGATCGCGAGCCAGCTCGCGTGGACAAGACCATGGGTGAAAGGGTGAACACACACACACACACACACAGTTACAAGGTACATGATCACTTGTGATTGTATATACGTGTGTGTGTGTGTGCGTGCCTGTGTCTTTGTACTATGTCCGCACTGGCAAATGATTTATGGGAAAATGCGGTATTCTTTATGAGAGAAGAGAGAGAGAGAGAGATTTGAGGATATAGTTGTTTACGACGTTTGTTAGTTGTACACTTTTTCTTTCTTCTTGACCGCAGTTGAAAGGAATGTAAAGGAGAAGCAGCAGTAGTAGTTGTAGTTGTAGTAGTAATAGTTGTTGTAGATGTAGTTTTTATGTATATGTGTGCCTTATTTTACCTTACGTAGTACAAACACATTTTTAGGCTCACTAAACATACCATTCGGATCAGTGATATATTCGGTTATTGAAGAGGAGCTGTAGTAGTAAAGTAGTAGTAGTAGTAGTAGTGGTTGTGTGGTGGTGGTTATAGTAGTTGTAGCAGGAACAGTAGTAGTAGTAGTTGTTGTTGTGTGGTGGTGGTTATAGTAATTGTAGCAGCAGCAGGAACAGTAGTTGTAGTAGTAGTAGAAGTAGTATTAGTGTGATGGTGGTTATAGTAGTTGTAGCAGCAGCAGGAACAGCAGCCGGAGGAGGAGTTGGCGCGCGGTAAAGGGTTTGCATCGGAGCGGCGTAATGACTGTGTTGCAGGAAAAGATTTATGACGTAATGGCGGGGAAACAAGAAATATGGTGTGTGTGCGGGGAGTGATAATGGAACAGTCAGCAAGATGAAAGGGAAGAGCTGGAGGTGGTGGACATACACACACACACACACAAACACACACACACACACACCTGCGGTAACTCAAGCAGGGTGAGAAGATGTAGATTATGAACATTGAGAGAGAGAGAGAGATTGGAATAACCCAGTATTTCTCTAACGCACTACTTTATGCAAAAAATGCGCGTTTCGGCGCACACGGCGTTTCGGCTACAAGCATCTTCTACTGGCATCTTCTGGGACCCGCGACCAAACAAACACTAAAGATCGTGCAAGAAAACTTCGTCTGTCTGCTATAGTGTTTGTTTGGTCGCGGGTCCCGGAAGATGCTAGTAGAAGATGCTTGTACCGTAGATAACAGTGAAGTCGCCAGTTCAACGTTTCTTTGTTATTTACAGACTTGTGGTGGCGTTAATACTTACATTTGTACATCCATGATTTCAGGAAAGTTAGAAGGGGCTATCTGGAGACTCTTGTGTCATTTTGTGTCTTATCTGTGTCATATTAGGGCTATAAATGAACAAATGACAAAAATAAAACCGAGTGGCGACCTAGCTATACCTACTACAGTAAAGTCGCCAGCTAGTATTTTAACCCAACAGTTGAGTCGCCACTCTGGGGAATTCAGGGAAATTAGAGGTAAAGTAAAACAAGTCTATATATATATTAGCTGTGGAAGATGCTTGGATATATAAAAATTCCTCTGCCAACGTGAAAACAAATCCTTTTCAAGTTTGAAAGATCTGGCAAGTCTGTGTCCTACCGCCCGAAAGGTGATCAGCTGCTGTCTGTCGTCGCGCGAAGAAAAACGCGAGAAGCAAAATGCGCAACAGTTATATTTGCAGATACAAAGCATAAAACAACGCTGAAACAGGGTAGATTATACAGTCATGACATAAACTACTGTGTATCATCTTCAGTGGCACATAAAAATCAGTAGTGATGCTATAATTCGTAATATTTGGCGCCTGGCGACATGACTGCAGGTGGCGACTTCACTGTTATCTACGGTAGCAAAACGCGCATTTTTTGCCACCACTACGGGCATCTCTTGGTAGCAAAATACCAAAAGATGCCGGAAAATATCCCCGTGTGACACGGGCTTTAATGTTACATGACTTAAAGTGCGTTTATATTATTTATTAGTCTCCCCTCTCCCACCTACAACACCCACTACCATATTTTCATTTACTATGCTTGTAATCCATTTTGGTTGGATCTTATCTCACAGAAGTTTTTGGGTCACATCGCCAATTCTTTACTTTTTACGCAACCATCACCACCGTCGTTTCTATATGCAGATAGTGAAAATTTGTCGTTTGCTACAATTTTTACTGAGCTACGTAATTAATGTTTAGGATCTACGAAAAACGGATGATTAGTATAACGAAAAACTGGTTATATTTTATGCCTGTCTTTCATTTGTATCTCTCTCTCTCTCTCTCTCTCTCTCTCTCTCTTTCGCATCATCTCTCTCTTCTCGTCTTCTCTCTCTCTGCTCTCTCTCATCTCTGCTCTCCTCTCTACGCTCTCTCATACGTCATCTTCTCTCTCTCTTTCTCTCTCTCTCTCTCTCTCTCTCTCTCTCTCTCTCTCTCTCTCTCTCTCTCTCTCTCTCTCTCTCTCTCTCTCTCTCTCTCTCTCTCACCGCGTTGCTATGTTCTTGTGATATACTTTGTTACCGAGACTTTGTTTATGGAAAGGTGGAGAGACTGGGAGGGAGGGAGGTGAGGTGAGGTGAGGTAGCGATGACTGTAACACACACCTGTATATACATAGCCCACACCTGTACACGTGTTTCAACAGGTGTGTATCAGGTGTAGGAGAGTAACGGTGCTTATCTCTCATCCATCATGATTTTTTTTTATTATGGTTGTTAATCATTGTTGTTATTGTTTTTGTCAAGGTTTTTTGGTCTTTCTCTTTTTTTTCCATGTGTGAAATTATCGGGAATGGACTGATCTATTTTTTGTCTTGTTTTGAAAATATGTTCATTGTAGTAAGAGATGTCTTTTTTTATTTGAGAGAGAGAGAGAGAGAACAAACTCCCGCCAAAAAACTTAGAAACCAATAACTTTACAATAACAATTAATAAACAGACATGAATAAGTTAAACCACAGATCCCATATCAACAAAAACGAGAAGAGAGAGAGAGATTACTTTGTTGATTTACAGTGATAATTATAAAAGAACGTTAATTTCAATCACTCTTTCCACTAGAAATGTAAATCTAAACAAGAAGCGAATATAACCCAAGGAAGGAAGATAATAGAATAGCCTAATAGATCTATGGGCTCCAACGTAAGAAAAAAAAAAAATAATAGTGATTTTATTCTCACCCGAAGGCATACAGGAAAAAACAAAGAAAACAACATAATATACATACACTAGGAAATGTTACATGTACAAACGTTAATGCTGATAATTATAATACTAAGTAAATACCGATAATGATACACTTATCAAAAGAATGAATACGAAAATAATAATAACTAATTATAATTATAAAATGTGTTAATATTAAGTGTTCAAACCTTGATGACGGACGAGTGTTAGACGAAAACTTTCATTACTTGGACTCCTCACTTGTAGAGAAATGACCTAACTTGGACATTGAGTTCAAACTTAATCCCTTGAGGCCCAGAACGTAGTTTTCATTGTAATATGGGTACCATTAGACGATTTTTTAGCGAATATAAGCAATAGTTTATAGATATGACCTATTTAGTATCCTTGTCGACTAACTAATTTGGTATATTCAGTTACTTTTCGTGATTTTATGGCTAACAACTTGATTTCTTATATAGCATAAAGAAAAGATTGGGCGTGAAGGGGTTAACCATATTGTATAACTTCAATACGTCAGACGGAAAAAAAATCTACCATTGAAAGCACTAATACATCACAGGTAGATTTGTGTGTGGGTGAGAACGAAAGAAAGGTAGTCAGATAGTTAAAAGTTAATATTTATACAGGTACAAAACTTAATGACCTGTATCCGAGTCCTTCATACAGGTAAAACGTTGATTAATTTACCGGTGAGCCTAAGTTATTGCAGGTGGTGTAATGAAGTGTATGAAATGAGATGTCAGTGACTATAACTGACGAAGCAGACTGAGATATATTTTTATTCTCTTTATTTTATGTTTCTATTCCTTGTTTTATTTATTTTTTCATCTGTCACACTGTAATAGATGTAAATAAATTTTAAAAAAAGCAGACTGAGATAGGGTTAGGTTTAGGGTTTGGCAGCCAGCGGGGTTTTTGTTACTTACCATATGGTGTAAAAAAAATAGTGTGTAAGAATCAGAGAGAATGTGTGTAATGCATATATTATTGCTACCACATACACGACACGCTTACCCCCCCCTCCCCATACACACACACACACACACACACACACACACACACACACACACACACACACACACACACACACACACACACACACACACACACACACACACACACACGGATCATAACTCCACACGCAAGACCTAAAATATATGACGTAGGTAACACAAATAACATACTAGACAATAGTAAACATACAAATAAAATAGCCAGCAATGACTACGTATTAACCTTAAGTAACACCATAAGAAAAACAACAACTTATTAACACACACACACATGACATAATAACATGATAATAAATGACATGATAATCTTGACATGACGTGAAGATGAAGTAAGAATATAGGAAAAATCTTCATAGAAATCCTCCGTGCCAAAATATAGGAAGAAACTGCCAAAAAAGGTGAATAGTAAAAAAAATAAAGTAAAGTCTGTGCGAACTCAGGTGTATTGAACGTGTGTGTGTGTGTGTGTGTGTGCGTGTGTTGTGTGTGTGTGTGTGTGCGTGTAAAGAGGTATCGACACCTGGCCTAATAATGGGAGAGGAAAGGGGAGGGAGGAGAGGGAGAGGAAGGGAAGACAGGAAAACAACAATAGAGAGAGAGAGAGAGAGCGAGCAAACCCTTGATTCAGTCCCCTTCCTCCACCTCCCTCCCTGAATCCCTTCCTCCTCCTCCTCCTCCTCCTCCTCCTCCTCCTCCTCCTCCTCCTCCTCCTCCTCCTCCTCCCCTCCTCCTCCTCCTCCTCCTCCTCCTCCTCCTCCTCCACCACCACCTCCTCTTCCCTTACCTCCATGATAAGACCAACAACAGATAACAGTGATAAGCAGCGCCATCTTGCTGTTCTGTGGGCGTCCGAATTGGTCCTCTTTTATCCGTATTTTATGTATTTATCCGGATTACTAGTGTATTGTTTTAGTCATAGACCACTGTATACCTGGACTGCGCACGGGGAATATCGGCCTGTTGCACATGGGCCTGAACTTGCCCTGAAGTCGGAGGGTCACTCGGATTCATATATATATATATATATATATAATATATATATATATATACGCATCATATAGACTGGTTTATCAGTATATATGATATACTGTAATCTTCGTAAATGTTTGTTCTATAATATTATCAAATAAAAAACAGTAAAACAAGGTAAAAAAAATGCCATTACGAGATAGAAGAAATATGCATGAACTTAATATTCACTTCAACTCTTCGCCATTTAAAACTTTGCGAGTCAACTTTTATCATGTAGGGTATCAATAGAAGCGCAATTTTATTAGCTTTCCATTGCTATATTTCGTTATCTGATAAATTAATTAGAACCATGCATAAATTAGCGTTAAATAAATAAATAAAATCATCAATCGGGTAATTTTCCCGATTGATGAGGTTATTTATTTAGTTAACGCTAGTTTATACATAGTGCTAATTCATTTATCAGAAAACGAAATATATAAGTAAATAAATAACATCATCAATCGGGAAAATTACCCGATTGATGATTTTATTTATTTATTTAACGCTAATTTATGCATGGTTCTAATTAATTTATCAGATAACGAAATATAGCAATGGAAAGCTAATAAAATTGCGCTTCTATTGATACCCTTCATGATAAAAGTTGACTCGCAAAGTTTTATATGGCGAAGAGTTAAGTGAACATTAAGTTCATGCATATTTCTTCATAGTCTCGTAATGGCATTTCTTTAGCGTGTTTTACTGTTTTTTATTTGATAATATTATAGAACAAAAATTTACGAAGATTACAGTATATCATATATACTGATAAACCAGTCTATATGATAGTCCATAGACCACTATATCTCTTTGTCGGGCGCCCCGCAGGCCCCTATGCAGCCCCGCAATTCAAAACATTGTCGCGTGTGCAGTCCAGGTATACAGTGGTCTATGTTTTAGTATATTACTAGTATAGTTTATTTAATTTATAATAGTATTTTTTATTATTGATGGCTATTGCAAAGGAAGATTTTGGGTTTATTTATTTATTTATTTTATTTTATTGTTATTATTTTTTCTTTGTTAATCTTGAGCTTTTTTTTTTTTTTACCTTTTCCTTCTCTTCCTCTTTTTTTATCTCTTTTCTCTTCCTCTTTCTACTTTTCTATCTCTTTCTTCTTCGTTTCACTCTTTCCTTCTTCTCAATCTACTTTCTTCCTTTGTTTCATCTCTATCTCCTCCGTCAATAGTCCTTCTTCATATAATGCTGGATTTTCTTCCTTGCGTTTCATCTCTCTCACTCTCTCACTCTCTCTCAATCATGCTGGATTTCCTCTTCTTGGTCTCTCCTCTCTCTCTCTCTCTCTCTCTCTCTCTCTCCTCTCTCTTCTCTCTCTCTCTCTCTCTCTCTCTCTCTCTCTCTCTCTCTCTCTCTCTCTCTCTCTCTCTCTCTCCTCTCTCTCTCTCTCTCTCTCTCTCTCTCTCCTCTCTCTCTCTCTCTCTCTCTCTCTCTCTCTCTCTCTCTCTCTCTCTCTCTCTCTCTCTCTCTCTCTCTCTCTCTCTCTCTCTCTCTCTCTCTCTCTCTCTCTCTCTCTCTCTCTCTCTCTCTCTCTCTCTCTCTCTCTCTCTCTCTCTCTCTCTCTCTCTCGTTGTTTTCTGCCTTCTCTTCCTCCTCTTCTTCATAAGTGTTAATATCGCACTATCGCACTTATACCAAGTTAGTAGTTGTGCTCTGCAAGCTATCGCGATATACCTGGCATTACTTACGATAACGCTAATCCCCTGTATCGTAAACTAACCCCCCCCCCCCTCGTCATATTTTTTTGTATTACTTAGTGTTATCGTGTAGGAACTACGTGTATGTCGTGTTGTGTGCGTGTTTGTCGTCGCTCTTTATTATTGTTTTGTTTTGTTAGTGTGCTATTTGAAGATTTGTAACCCCTTCACACCCAGATCTTTCCTTTACTATAAATTTTTGTTGTTGTTGTTAGCCATAGAATTACGAAAAGTAACTTAAAATACCAAATTAGTTAGTCGACAAGGATACTAAACAGATCATATCTATAAAATATTGCTTATATTAATTAAAAATCGTCTAGTGGCACCCAAATTACAATAGAAATTACGTTATGGGCCTCAAGGGGTTAATGACATGTCTTGAGTTAAATTGTGTGTGTGATTGATGATTTTGGTTGATTAATTATTATTGTTATTGTTATTATTATAGTAGTTTCTTTTTTACTTTGATGCGTTATTGTTTGCTCCAGTTCCTCTTCTTCCTTCTCCTCCGCCTCCTCTGTACTCTTCTTCTTCTTTTTTTTTTTTTTTTTTTTTTTTACATTTGATATTAATTTTACAGGCAAAAGTTCCCGGTGAGGTGCCGATAACTATCTTTAGTTTGCACATTTACTAGTTGTCTATAAGTTTACTAATTATATCCAGAGGGCATCAGCCAGGCATTCACTGCACACTTGAAGATGTGGAGTGTGGCGGCCTGGTGCATGTCAGTCTGTCGCACTACACGGTTCCACAGCCTGCTGTATCGCGGCAGGAAGGAGCGGAAGAAGGTTTCTGTCCTGGCGAAGGGAACAGAGTTGTTGTGAGTGAGTTGAGTTGAGTTGAGTTGAGTGAGTTGTTGGTCTCTCTTGTGGGCGTCCCTGGTGGAATATGGGTGAGGTGTCGCCCACGTTAGTACTCGTTGGAGGATCCTCCAGAACTGCAGGGTTTACCGGAGTGCTGAGTTCTTTGGAACAGATCACAGACTTGTTGTTGCTACACTTGTTGCTTCATGTCAAGTCCAGAAGAATCTCAAGAGGTAACCATACTGTGTTTCATCTTGAGAAACTGAAGGACTTGACATGTGCTCATGAGTATGCGGTGGCAGTCTCAAATCGGTTTGATGTGCTCGGTGCTCTTGGGGATCCTGTAGAACTGTGGGATACCTTCAAACGTGAAACTCTACAGGCTGCCAAGGAGTGTATTGGGGAGCGCCCGAGGTCAAGGCGTGGTTTTGTCTCTACGGAGACGCTGGAGAAAATCGAGGAGAGTCGCGCTGCCAGGCTGGCTGGGAACCGGGACCAGCACAGGGCTCTGTCACGCCGGACTAGAACCCTCCTGAGGAGAGACAAGGAGAGGTATGTCAGGAGTCTCGCTGAGGATGTCGAGGGTCATTTGAACGCTAATGACCTCCGACCCGCCTACCGAGCCCTGAAGAAGCTCCGTTCCAAGTTTCCTTCTCGGGCGAGTGCTATTCGAACAGCAGATGGGCGCCTCGTGTCGGACATGGATGGGCAGATGGCTCGTTGGGCTGAGTACTTTGGGCAGTTGTTCACGGTGGACCCTCCAACTGAGCAGCTTCACACCACTGGGTTACAGGCATTGGATGCCGATCCTCCCATTGACGAAACCGCACCCTCTCTTGACGAAGTCAGAGAGGCTGTGGCAAAGTTGAAGGGTGGAAAGGCAGCTGGTGTTTGTAATATCAGTGCGGAGCTACTCAAAGCTGGGGGTGAGGCCATGATCCGCGGGTTGCATGCTGTCCTGACTGCCATGTGGCAATCAGGTACCATTCCTCCTGACTGGAAAAGGGGGCTGGTCGTCCCTATCTGGAAAGGGAAAGGGGTCCGTCAGGACTGCAACAATTACCGCGGTATTACACTGCTCAGCGTACCAGGCAAGGTGCTTGCCCATCTATTACTGACACGAATTCGCAGTCATCTGGTGAAGCATCAGAGACCTCAGCAGTCTGGGTTCACGCCTGGTAAGTCAACAACGGACCGTATCCTAGCGCTTCGTGTCCTGGTGGAACGCCGACGTGAGTTTCGACAGGGGATGCTTGCAGCCTATGTTGATCTCAAGAAGGCGTTTGACTCAGTGCATCGTGAGTCACTCTGGGATCTTCTGCGACTTCGAGGGATTCCTGCAAGGACTATTGGTTTGATAACTGGTCTGTATTCTGGGACTGAGAGTGCTGTGAAGTGTGGGGCAGGTGTATCCAGCTTCTTTCCTGTGAATACAGGAGTGAGGCAAGGGTGCGTCCTTGCCCCATCACTTTTCAACGCTTGTATGGACTGGGTATTGGACAAGGTTGTAGATCAAAGTGATTGTGGAGCATCCGTCGGCAACACCAAGATCACTGATCTTTTTTTGCCGATGATGCAGTAATCTTTGCTGAGTCGCTGGAGGTCCTGGTGATGGCTCTCGAGGCGCTGCACGAGGAGGCAAAGCCTTTGGGACTTGAGGTCTCCTGGCTCAAGACCAAGGTCCAGGTATTTGGAGACTTACTAGATGAAGCAGTACAGTCTGTTCATGCGTGTGGCGAGGACATTGAGATCTTGGAAAGTTTTACATACTTGTAGCGCAGTCCATAATGACGGCGGATCACGTCAAGAAGTCTTACGGCGGATTGGCATAGCCCACGGTGTTATGGACTCGCTCAGCGGGAGTATTTGGCGTTGTCGGTACCTGTGCAGGAGGACAAAGATCCGGATCTTCAAGTCGCTTGTGATCCCTGTCTTACTCTATGGTTGTGAGACATGGACACTAAATAGTGACTTGAAGAGACGAATCAATGCCTTTGGTAATAAGTGTCTTCGCAGAATCATGGGGTATCGCTGGGATGATTACGTGTCAAATCAGCGATTGCACCGTGAGACTGAATCGAGGCCTATTACCTGCATAGTCCGTCAGCGCCAACTTCGGCTATATGGGCATGTGGCACGCTACCCTGAAACCGATCCTTCCCATCGGGTTGTATCTGTAAGAGACAATCCGGCGTGGAGGAGGCCAAGGGGGCGCCCACAAGGCTCGTGGCTGGGGCAAGTTGATGTTTCTTGTCGAGAGCTGCTTGGTATGGGAAAGGAGCCTGCATGGGAACTCGCGCGTGGTGACCCCCGGGAGTGGCGTCGTAGGGTGGGCGAGGCGACGCGCCCTCCGGCGTATGCCCCCAATGATTGATTGATTGTCGCCCACGGCTGCCGGAGCGTAGCGAGGTGCGGGGCGCCCTGCTTGAGGATTTTGTACGTGACGCACAGGCCGGCCACGTCTCGCCTGTGCTGTAGGGGGGCGGGCTGCATGTCTGGTGCTGCCTTCAGGGAGATGAGCCGCTGGGCACGGTTTTGTACCTTGTCTAGGAGACCAAGGTACGAGGGGGGGCAGGATGACCAAGTCAGTGGGGCCTTCTTCCTACTCCTCCGCCTCCTCCTCTTCTTCCTACTCCTCCTCCTCCTATGTCTTATTTCCCAGCGCTCCCTTCACATATTTTTCATTGATATCATGAAGTATTTTTAAGCCATACATTTTACATTTAGGCATAGACATCATTAAGTCGTGTAATTCTATATATTTTTACACTTTATATTATTAAACAAAGATTTGTAATTATTTTTTATAATTTTTTTTTATAGCTTAGGTACTATATATATTTTTTCCCCCTTAAAATGCGCGAGTTTATGCTGCACTTTTTATTTGCTCTTTTTTCTTCACGTTTATAAATATAATAAAAAAATTCCTCCATCATTCATGTCTGCGAGCTTATTTTTATACTTTATTTTTATGTTTTAAGTAGTAGTAGTAGTGGTAGTAGTAGTAGTAGTAACATTATTATTAGTAGTAACATTATTAGTATCAGTATCATTATTATTAGAAGTGGTAGTAATAAACAAATATAATAACAATAATAATAGCACATAATTACATCATCGTGCGGAAAAACGTTACTTAACACAGAATAACTAAATAACTAATTACTCAATTATCAAGTTAATCACACACATGTTATCTCTACACACTATAACGACATTACTACATTGAACAAGTTATTAGTTTAGGTTCTTTATTATCATTAATATTATTATGTATCTTTATTATTAAGTTATTAGACAATAGTTCAAGTTATGAATATAAATAGATGAATAAAATAACACATAAGCAGGATATGGTAAAAAGATGAATACACTATCAAAACAAATAAATAAAATACGTTTATACCAAAGACTGTTAACCGCTTGAGACCCAGAACGTAATTACCTCCGCCAACGAAGTTGGAGGGGTTATGTTTTCACCCCGATCTGTCTGTCTGTCTGTCTGTTTGTTAGTGTACAGGAGTTCTCGAAAAGTTACGAATAGATTTGGACCAAACTTGGCATACCAAGTCTATTTGGTATACGGAAGAACTGATTTAATTTTGGATGAAATCTATTGACAACTTTTCTACTTTTTTTTTTATGAAATTGAATCACAACTGTTGCCATGGTTACAAATTGATGAAATATTTGGGCGGAGGTATGCGCTCTACTGAGTGCCCCCCCCCCCCCCCCTTAGTTTCTATTGTAATTAGGTAACAATTAGACAGTTTTTAGTTAATATAAGCAATATGTTATAGATATGACCTGTTTAGTATCCTTGTTCACTAACTAATTTGGTATATTCAGTTACTTTTCGTAATTTTATGGCTCGACAACATACCATTTTGTTATAGTAAAGGAAAGATCTGGGCGTGAAGGGGTTAAAGTATAGAGAATATAAAATAACAATCAAGAATAATAATGTGAAAAAGTAAAAAGTTAGGATGATAGCGGCACAAGAAACCCGAGAGAGAGAGAGAATTATAGAGCGGAAGCAATCGGTAAAGTTAAATTATGGGTGTTAAAGTAAGTGCGAGGGATGCATTACCGCTGGCAAGCCCGCATTGGCGCGTCAACGCTAACGCCGCGATCACGGCACGCCAAACGACCCAGGACAGAAAGAGAGAGAAAAATAATAATAGCTACCGGTAATACGAAAAAGAATAGCTATAATAAAATAATAATAATAAAACTAAACTAACACGGAAGATAATATGAAAAAAATAATACGAAAAAGAATGTTAAAATAATAATAATAGAACGAAAGTAAAAATAAATAATACAATAACACGAAAAATAATGATAATAACGAAACATAAAAATAATATGAAAAATAATATTAATAAAACTGGCAGACATGAAGATTCTAAGTTGTACCATAAAAATAACTTAATAATAAAGATAAATAATAATAATAATGATAATAAAGAACCTAAACTAATAACTTGTTCAATGTAGTAATGGCGTTCTAGTGTGTAGAGATAACATGTGTGTGATTAACTTGATAATTGAGTTATTAGTTATTTAGTTATTCTGTGTTAAGTAACGTTTTTCCGCACGATGATGTAATTATGTGTTATTATTATTGTTATTATATTTGTTTATTACTACCACTTCTAATAATAATGATACTGATACTAATAATGTTACTACTAATAATAATGTTACTACTACTACTACTACTACTACTACTACTACTACTACTACTACCACTACTACCACTACTACTACTACTACTACTACTAATTCAACTACTACTACTACTACTACTACTACTCACTCTACTACTACTACTACTACTCTTACTACTAAACTTACTACTACAACTACTACTACTACTACTACTACTACTACTACTACTACTACTACTACTACTACTACTACTACTACTCTACACTACTTCAACAACTACTACTACTACTACTCTACTACTCAACACTACTACTACTACTACTACTACTACTACTACTACTACTACTACTACTACTACTACTACTACTTCTACTACTACTACTACCACTACTACCACTACTACTACTACTACTACTACTACTTCTACTACTACCACCACTACCATTTCCACTACTACTACTGCTCCTACTACTACTGCTCCTACTACTACTACTACTACTACTACTACTACTACTACTACTACTACTACTACTACTACTACTACTACTACTACTACTACTACTACTACTACTACTACTACTACTACTACTACTACTACTTCAACAACTACTACTACTACTAATACTACTACTACCACTACTACTACTACCACTACTACTACTACCACTACTACTACCACTAGTACTATAGGGGAGATCTGAGGTTGGGGTCCTGTTTGAGGTATGGATAGAGGGGTGGGTGGGGGCTTGAGCTTCAGGAAATGAAGGGGGTTGGGGGGCGCGTGGCATTTCCTTAACGGAGAGGGAGGGGGGCGTAAATACATCAGATCCTCCTCTTCCTCTTTTTCTGTCTGTAATATTTCTACTTTCGTTCACAACCTTTTTATTTTGTCCTTTTCATGTATAATATTTTTTATTTTTTATTTTGAAGTCTATTATTTTTTCTTATATATTTTGGCCTATTTATTTATTTTTTCAATTATTTTGGTCTATTTTTTTTATGTATTATTATTTTGGTCTATTTTTTTATATAATTATTTTGGTCTATTTTTTTTATGTATTATTATTTTGGTCTTTTTTTTAAATAATTATTTTGGTCTATATTTTTATATAATTATTTTGGTCTGTTTTTGTTTATAATTATTTTGGTCTGTTTTTGTTTATGATCATTTTGGTCTGTTTTTGTTTATAATTATTTTGGTCTGTTTTTGTTTATAATTATTTTAGCCTGTTTTTTGTTTATAATTATTTTGGTCTGTTTTTGTTTAGAATTATTTTGGTCTGTTTTTGTTTAGAATTATTTTGGTCTGTTTTTGTTTAGAATTATTTTGGTCTGTTTTTGTTTAGAATTATTTTGGTCTGTTTTTGTTTATAATTATTTTGGTCTGTTTTTGTTTATAATTATTTTGGTCTGTTTTTGTTTATAATTATTTTGGTCTGTTTTTGTTTATAATTTTTTTGGTGTCTACTGTTTTCTTATTATTATTTTTTCTTATTCTTATTTGCGAGTATTTTTTTTATAGTATCTTGACCGTCATTCAGTGAAATTCAATTAAAAATATGTAGATAGATATATTGATAGATAAAAATATACTGGTGGTAGAATAGATAGATAGATGAATATTAATCATACTAGGGGGGAATGAATTGACATATATCCTTCATAAAAAAACGGAAAATAAAGTGAGTGGATATGAATGGTACAAAAAAAAAAATACAAAATTAGAAATCAAATCCTATGTGTTTTAATTTTCATTTTATGTGAATATGAATCGCTGCCCCTTCTCTCTCTCTCTCTCTCTCTCTCTCTCTCTCTCTCTCTCTCTCTCTCTCTCTCTCTCTCTCTCTCTCTCTCTCTCTCTCTCTCTCTCTCTCATATGAATCGCTGCCCTTCCTCGCTCTTTCTAATATGAATCGCTGCCCTGCCTCTCTCTCTCTCTCTCTCTCTTCTCCTCTCTCTCTCTCTCTCTCTCTCTCTCTCTCTCTCTCTCTCTCTCTCTCTCTCTCTCTCTCTCTCTCTCTCTCTCTCTCTCTAAAACAGGATATCGCTCGTAAATCAAAGCGTCACGGACCGAATGTTATCAGAGGGGGAGGAGGAGGAGGAAGGAAGGGGATTGAGTGGTATCAAGGAGGAGGTATATAAGTTTATGGCAGGGTGTGTGTGTGTGTGTGCGTGTGTGTGTGTGTGTGTGTGTGTGTGTGTGTGTAACAGGGAGAATTTGAGAAAGATGGAAAAAAAGGAACAGAAGGAAAAGGGAAGGAAGAAAAAGAAAAAGGGAAAAAAGTAAGGAAATACCAACATACCTCCATTTTTTTCTCTCCTCTCTCTTCTCCACGTGCCTAATGGGAGAGAAAGTTGAGAGAGAGAGAGAGAGAGAGAGAGAGAGAGAGAGAGAGAGAGGAGGATAAGACAACTACCTATTTCCTTACCTGTTTACCTTACCTGTTCTGGGCTGCTTGTGGGGTTTGATTGGTGGGGGGGGCAGGTGTGATCGCGGGGGGGAGGGAGGAAGTGTGATCGCGGGGGGGAGGGGGATATGGGCAATCTTGTCGAAGGGATCATTACTGAGGGTAGGGGGGAGAGGGGCTTGATTGGGTGATGATTTAGGGAGGGGGGGAGGGAGGGAAGGTGGGGAGAGAAAAGAAGATATAATAGGTGTGATTGTTTTTTTTATTTGGTTTATTTGCTGATTGCATTTTTAAAAAACTGAAGTATATTGTCTGTTTTTGTTGTTGTTTGTCTTCTTTATCCCCTTGAGGCCCAGAACGTAATTTCTATTGTAATTTTGGGTACCATTAGACGATTTTTAGTGACTTATAACCAATATTTTATAGATGTGACCGATTTGATATCCTTGTCCTCGAGCTAATTTGGTATATTAAGTTACATTTCGTAATTTTATGGCTAACTGCTGACGATTTTTTTTATAGCCAAGGAATGATCTGGGCGTGAAGGGGTGAAGTTGATTGCACTTTTTTTCCTCCTTACTCATGCTTCTACGATGACTAGAACTCCTCCACTTTATGATACAAGGAAGAGGAACATGAGAAGAGTAGCGTGTGGTATAATGATATGTAGAGGAGGAGATAACATGCAATATATTCACTTCCACTGTTTACCGCAGACCTTCAGTGATAGTGTGTGTGTGTGTGTGTGTGTGTGTGTGGAGCCTTCCTTATCTGACATTGCATACTCCCTGCTTCTCCCTTCACCTCTTTGCCCCTTATCTCGCTCTCTCTCTCCCTCCCCCTCCCTATCAACACCTATATCAACACCCTGGTTTTCCCTCCCTCCCTCTCTTCTTCCCTCCCTCTCTCCCTCTCCTCTCCCTCCCTCCCTCTCTCCCTCCCTCTCTCGCTCCCTCTCACAAAATATTGGTCGTGCCCTTACCCCATGATGACCTTTGATACACCTTGGGCTCAGGTCACGGCCGGGGAGGGTTGGGGGTTCAGGACGGGTCACGTGGCATTGTTTACGTAACGTGACACTGAGATGGTTTGTTTTGTTTGTGTGAAGGATGAGAAGGAGAGAAGGTCAAGGCGTGTTGGTTTGTCTCTTGGGTGAATAATGTTTGTTTTTACACCTGTTTATGTTATGTTTGCACTAGGTAGGTAGGTAGGTTTTAATTAAGTGTTTTTGAAGGTGTGAGGGAGGGGCTAGTCACACACACACACACACACACACACACACACACACACACACACACACACACACACACACACACACACACATGCATGAGTGTGTAATGTATGTATGTAAACATGTATATATGTGTGTGCATGTATATATGTGTGTTAGAAATATATATGAAGTGTGAAATTAAAGAAAATATAGTAATATTGCTCTAGTACTTAAGTTAACTCCTTGTCTTGTTATTGTTGCGTTTTTTGTCTGTATGCCTCTGGGCGATAATAAAATTATTATTATTATTATTATAGTAAGATGTGTGTGTAGGGGGAGGTGGGGGTTTGGTCATGGATGGTTGGGGGGATTGGAAGGATTAGGAATAGGAGAAGCGATTGGGGATTGCTTTTGTCATGGCTATCCAATCATAGTGTGCAAGGGAGAGAGGGAGAGGAGGAGAAGGAGAGGGGGAGGAGGAGGAGAAGGAAAGGGAGAGGAAGAGGATAAAGATTGAAATTGTTTCGTGATTGACTTCTTGGTGAAATTCTCTCCTCCTCTCCCTCCTTCTCCTCTCTCTCTCTCTCTCTCTCTCTCTCTCTCTCTCTCTTCTCTCTCTCTCTCTATAACTTGCTTATCTTCCAATTGAATCTCCTCTTACATTGCTAGATCTGATGTTTTCTCTTTTAATCTCTCCTTCTTTCCTTCTTTACTCGTATTTTTCCTTCTTTTATTGTATTGCATGTTACTACTCCTACTACTACTCTACTACTCTACTACTATACTACTCTTCTCTTATTACTATACTCTCTATCTTACTTACCTCTTTACTATTATTATATCTCACGTTACTATACTACTACCACTACTACTACTACTACTACTACTACTACTACTACTACTACTACTACTACTACTACTACTACTACTACTACTACTACTACTACTATACTACTACTATACTACTACTACTACTACTACTACTATACTACTACTACTACTACTACTACTTACTACTACACTACTACTATACTATACACTACTAACTATACTACTACTACTACTACTATACTACTTCTACTACTACTACTACTACTTATACTACTACTACTACTACTACTACTACTACTACTACTACTACTACTACTACTACTACTATATACTACTCTACTACTACTATACTACTACTACTACTACTACTACTACTATACTACTACTACTACTATACTACTACTACTACTACTAAACTACTACTACTACTACTACTACTACTAACTACTACTACTACTATACTACTACTACTACTACTACTACTACTTAACTACTACTACATACTATCTTACTACTACTACTTCTACTTCTACTTCTACTTTACTCTACTACAACTACAACTACTACTACTACTACTACTACTACTACCACCACGTTACGAGCTCACGACGGAAAAGCATGATTGGATCGTAATATAGAAAAAGTTGATAATGAGGGGCGGCATGTTTTTTTTTTTTATAACACACACACACACACACACACACACACACACACACACACACACACACACACACACACACACACACACACACTAACCACAATCATCTCCTATCTAACCACATATATTTTTTTCTTGGGTAACTACAACATTTACAAACTGGAAAGAATAATGGATGAAAAATATAATCATGGAAATAATAAGAAAAAAAATCTACAAGAACAATAAGATTTCAAAAAAAGCTCAAAAGAAAAAAAATATATGAACACAAAAGGCTTATTATATGTTGCTAAGAATAATAAAAAAATTAAAAATACTATTCTTCGCATATACTAAAATTTACTTCTCAAATTTATCAGATTATTTCGTTCAATTTAGTAAGCGTCCGCTCAAACTTTGTTATAATGTAAGTTTGTACATACATACATACATTGATCCTATATCTCCCTTAATTAATAGATAGTAATAAATAGTATTAGTTGGTCTGTCCTAACTATTAGCCCCATGAGTCCCAGAACGTTCTTTCCATTATAATTTAGAATTATATTATATTATATATATTTCCATTATAATTATATTATATTATATATATTTCCATTATAATTATATTATATTATATATATTTCCATTATAATTAGGCGATTTTAATGAGTATAAGCAACATTTTATAGATATGACCTGTTTAGTATACTTGTCCACTAACTCATTTCGTATATTCAGTTACTTTTCGTAATTTTATGGCTAACAAAAACGGACGATTATATACAGCAAAGGAAAGATCTGGGCGTGAAAGGGTTAAGGCCTATATAC
>JACEEZ010005886.1:159528-174528 GCA_016584305.1 Chionoecetes opilio
AAGGAAAGGGAGGGAGGGAGGGATAGGTTTTGGGTGTCTGATGATGATGATGATGATGATTAGTTTGTCTCAACACCTTCCCCAAATTCCCCATTATTCTTCCCCAACTCTTCCTTCCCTAACGTCAGGTCTGCAACACCCCTTCCCCCACTCCCTAATTCCCTCCCCCCCACCGCCCACCCGCCTCTCACTTATTTGGCTTCCACGTCTCCCCTCTCTCTTCCCTCTCTCTCTCTCTCTCTCCTCTCTCTCTCTCTCTCTCCTCTCTCTCTCTCTCTCTCTCCTCTCTCCTCTCTCTCTCTCTCTCTCTTCTCTCTCTCTCTCTCTCTCTCTCTCTCTCTCCATCTAAACCCTCTCATGTCTCTCTCTCTCTCTCTCTCTCTCTCTTCTCCTCTCTCTCTCTCTCTCTTCTCTCTCTCTCTCTCCTCTCTCTCTCTCTCTCTCTCTTCCCATCTAAACCCTCTCATGTTCTCTCTCTCCTCTCTCTCTCTCTCTCTCTCTCTCTCTCTCCTCTCTCTCTCTCTCCTTCTCTCTCTCTCTCTCTCTCAAACCCTCTCATGTCTCTCTCTCTCCGTTCTGCCTTTCCTCACCTCACTTGTCTTTCTCTCTCCATATTCTTTTCCTTCCTTCTCTCATTCCCATTTCTTTCTCCTTCATCTCTCTCCATCTCTCTTTCTTCTCCTTTTCCTTTTCTTTTTCTTTTTTCTTTCTACTTCCTATAATTCTTGTTTCCTTCCTTCCTACATTCACCATTTTTTTCCTTCATTATTCTTCCAATGGCTCTTTATTGCTTCCCTTTTTGTCTAACTTTTTGTTTTGTTTTTTAATTCTTTCATTTCTTATTGCTTCTTTTTTTCTTTCATTTTCCTCTCTTATCATGCTTCCTTCCTTTCTTCTTTCCTCTGTTCCTGTTTCTTTCACTTGCATTCACTTTTTTTTCATTCTTCCTTTCTGTTTCATTCCTTCTATTTCCTTCCTTTTTTCCTTGCTTCCTTTTGTTCGTTCATTCATTCCCTTAATTTAAACTGTCCTTGTTTTCCTCTAGCCTTCCTTCCTTCTTAGCTTCTCTCCTTCCTTCCTTCCTTCCTTCCTTCCTTCCTTCCTTCTTTCCTTCCTTCTTAGCTTATCTTTCCTTCCTTCCTTCTTTCAATCCTTCTTAGCTTCTCCTTCCTTCTTTCCTTCCTTCCTTCCTTCCTTCCTTCTTTCCTTCCTTCTTAGCTTCTCCTTCTTTCCTTCCTTCCTTTCTTCCTTCTTAGCTTCTCTCCTTCCTTTCTTCCTTCCTCCTTTCCCGCCTTCCTTCCTTCCTTCCTTCTCTCCTTCTCTCCTTCCTTTTCTGTAATATGGCGCACAGATCTTTACGTAGAACGACAAAAAATCAGTATATTTTTTCCCAACATGTCCTCATTCCCTCATTTTTTCTTCTTTATTTTGCAGCATCTAAAAAAGTGGCTCTTACGTGAGATTGTTTTTTTTTCTATGTCGAGTTATTTAAAAACCCTCGCTGGAATCCGCTTTTGTATAGATGACGTGGGGAAAAAATGTATGTAAGAAACTTCGGCGAGTCTTATGCTCATTGAAGGACAGGAAAAAATATAGATGTATGAATGGCATGTCTATAAAAATGAATTAATAGAGAAAAGGGGGACGTCGTTACACAAATTGGATTCCGCCCTATAAATATTAATCTAACACATTTTTTCCCCCAATTTCTTATGCATGTGAGGGGATTTAAATGGTGTGTCATGTGGATTTATTTGTGTCTGTTCTTCATGACTTTCCAACATTATTTTATTTAGTAATATTTGTGAAGAAAATTGTCGTTTGTAGTAGTATGAGAGAGAGAGAGAGAGAGTTTACTGACGAGAAGCATATAATTATTGCTACACAAAAAAACACACACACACACACACACACACACACACACACACACACACACACACACACACACACACACACACACACACACACACACACACACACACACACATTCTCTCTCACACACACACACACACACACACACACACACACACACACACACACACACACACACACACACACACACACACACACACACACAGATAGATAGATATTTATTGACCACAGCTTTATACATAAATTACACATAATATCATTAATGAATAGACAAAACACTCAATGTCCAAAAAATGAAACATTCCCACAAATTTTGAGTAACAAACTGTAGTCCAACAAAAAATAATTACTAAAACTACTACTACTACGATAAACTACTAAACACATAAAATTCAACAAGCAGCCAGCTTGATCTACGTCCCTATGAAAGACAAAAAAATGAAATAAAACTATTAACGGAAAAGAATATGCATTTCTTAAGTATAACTATTTAAAACTTCATGAATAATTTTGCATGTTATTACATCACTGAAATTAGAGAATACGTCATGAACAGTATTAAATCTGTAAAGGTTTCTAATGTGTTGTGTTATGGGGCACACCTCTACCACATGTTGTTCTGTTTGTATGTCACCACATACACACAGGCGCTCCTCGAGAGGAAGGCGACCACGTCCGCGTCTGTTCCAGCGTCCCATTTCCACTACTAAACTATGACCACAGACTCGAAAACGTGTAAACGACATCCTATGTAGATCGTTAAGTACTTGTTTCTTTTCATAAATGTCATGTACTTTAAATTCAGGGTTAATTGTTTTATATACATTGCATCTTGTTGCCTCAGAGTTAGCAATTGTATTATGTACATTATACAACATAGAGGACATGTGAGGGACATTATTGTGTGTCATGTGGGCCACAAGTTTTCCAACCGGGGTATTTAAAGACATAACATACTTAAGAGCGAAAGACAAAGGGTCATCGTTCATGTTACGTCTCTCTGACCACATACTATGATAAAACTTGTGTTGTTTGTGTCTTAGAAGGTCAGGCAGCGAGGGGTATCCTAACTCAGCATAACATACATTATTGGTAGTGGCTCTCCTTACCCCTAACCACTCCTTCATGCCCCCCCCCCACACACACACGCACACGCACACGCACACGCACACACACACACACACACACACACACACACACACACACACACACACACACACACACACACACACACACACACACACACACACAGAGAATGCGTACTCAAACATGTCAGTTTATAAGACGCAATGTAGTATATGCGTGAAGCCCAAGATGATAATAGACGCGCACCTGCCCCTTTACCTACCTCTTGGCGCCCTCTTGACTCCTCTTGAAGACTAGGAACCGTAAAGGACGCGCAATTATAGGATACTCGTGTGTGTGTGTGTGTGTGACTGTTTGTGACTGTGTGTGTGTGGCCATGAAAGCGATAAATTGGTGTGTGATTTCTTGTTTTTTATAGATGCGTTGGTTGGTTATTCAGTTGTTTACTTTGTTTATTTGTCCATGTTTCTGTTTTCCTTGTATTTTGTATGCAGCTGTTACGTTTTTTTTCACCGTTTTTTGAAGTGTTTTAGAATTGTATGACATATTTTCCCTTGTCATTCTTCTACTTCTTCCTTTTCTCTTCTTCTATTATGTCTTCTATTCCTTCTTTTCTTCTATTGTGTCTTCTATTCCTTCTTTTCTTCTATTGTATCTTCTATTCCTTCTTTTCTTCTATTTCTTATTGTCTTCTATTTCTTCTTTTCTTCTATTGTCTTCTAATTCTTCTTTTCTTCTATTGTCTTCTATTCATTATTTTCTTCTATTGTCTTCTATTTCTTCTTTTTGATAGCACAACAATAATAATAATAATAATAATAACGATAATAATAATAATTTTGCTTACAATACTCACGCCAAGCTTCAGGCAATAGTTTTCCCGCAGAATGACGTGAATTGTTGTGTTATCATAATTGAAATGCAAATTAGATGGATGGAATGTAAATTGAAATGATGTGTCAAAATAATGTTAATCTCATGGAAGGTGTGAGTAATCATTATTTTTGTATATAGTGGGTGGTGTTAGGAGGGTGTGTGTGTGTTAGGAGTTGTGTAGGGGGGGAATGGGGTGTTAGGAGTGTTAAAAGTGGTGTATTGGGGAGAATGGGGATTTAGGGATGTTGTTAGGAGTGATGTATTGGAGAGAATGGGGTGTTAGGGATGTTGTTAGGAGTGATGTATTGGAGAGAATGGGGTGTTAGGGATGTTGTTAGGAGTGATGTATTGGGGAGAATGGGATGTTAGGGATGTTGTTAGGAGTGGTGTATTGGGGAGAATGGGGTGTTAGGGGTGTTGTTAGGAGTGATGTATTGGAGAGAATGAGGTGTTAGGGATGTTGTTAGGAGTGATGTATTGGGGAGAATGGGATGTTAGGAGTGTTGGGTGGTGTATGGGGAGAATGGGGTGTTAGGGTGTTGAGTGTGTATTGGGAGAGAATTGAGGGATGTTGTTAGGAGTGATGTATTGGGGAGAATGGGATGTTAGGGATGTTGTTAGGAGTGGTGTATTGGGGAGAATGGGGTGTTGTTTAGGAGTGATGTATTGGAGAGAATGGGAGATGGGGGTGTTTAGGGATGGTTGTTAGGAGTGATGTATTGGGGAAATGGGGGTGTTAGAGTGTGTATTGGGGAGAATGGGGTGTTGTTAGGAGTGATGTATTGGAGAGAATGGGGTGTTAGGAGTGATGTATTGGGGAGAATGGGGTGTTAGGAGTGATGTATTGGGGAGAATGGGTGTTAGAAGGGGAATGTTGTTAGGAGTGATGTATTGGGAGAATGGGGTGTTAGGAGTGATGTATTGGGGAGAATGTGGTGTTAGGATGTTGTTAGGAGTGTGTATTGGGAAAGGGTGTTAGGGGTGTTTTTAGGAGTGATGTATTGGAGAGAATGGGGTGTTAGGAGTGATGTATTGGAGAGAATGGGGGTGTTAGGAGTGTGTATTGGGGAGAATTTTGGTGTGTTAGGAGTGATGTATTGGGGAGAATGGGGTGTTAGGGGTGGTGTTTGGGGGGAGAATGGGGTGTTAGGAGTGATGTATTGGGGAGAATGGGGTGTTAGGGGTGGTGTATTGGGGAGAATGGGGTGTTAGGAGTGATGTATTGTGGAGAATGGGGTGTTAGGAGTGGTGTATTGGGGAGAATGGGGTGTTAGGGTGATGTATTGGGGAGAATGGGGTGTTAGGAGTGATGTATTGGGGAGAATGGGGTGTTAGGGGTGGGTGTATTGGGGAGAATGGGGTGTTAGGAGTGATGTATTGGGGAGAATGGGGTGTTAGGAGTGATGTATTGGGGAGAATGGGGTGTTAGGAGTGATGTATTGGGGAGAATGGGGTGTTAGGAGTGATGTATTGGGGAGAATGGGGTGTTAGGAGTGATGTATTGGGGAGAATGGGGTGTTAGGAGTGATGTATTGGGGAGAATGGGGTGTTAGGGGTGATGTATTGGGGAGAATGTGGGGTGTTAGGAGTGATGTATTGGGGAGAATGGGGTGTTAGGAGTGATGTATTGGGGGGGAGAATGGGGTGTTAGGAGTGATGTATGGGGAGAATGGGGTGTTAGGAGTGATGTATTGGGGGAAGTGGGGTGTTAGGAGTGATGTATTGGGGAGAATGGGTGTTAGGAGTGAGTTGGAGGAATGGGTGTTAGGAGTGATGTATTGGGGAGAATGGGGTGTTAGGAGTGATGTATTGGGGAGAATGGGGTGTTAGGAGTGGGTGTATTGGGGGATGGGTGTTAATGGGGTGTTGTTAGGAGTGATGTATTGGGGAGAATGGGGTGTTAGGAGTGATGTATTGGGAGAGAATGGGGTGTTAGGGATGTTGTTAGGAGTGATGTATTGGGGAGGGAATGGGGTGTTGTTAGGAGTGATGTATTGGGAGAGAATGGGTGTTAGGAGTGATGTATTGGGGAGAATGGGGTGTTAGGAGTGATGTATTGGGGAGAATGGGGTGTAGGGTGTGTATTGGGGAGAATGGGGTGTTAGGATGATTGTTGAGAGAATGGGTGTATGGAGTGATGAATGGGGAGATGGGGTGTTAGGAGTGATGTATTGGGGAGAATGGGGTGTTAGGAGTGATGTATTGGGGAGAATGGGGGGTGTTAGGGGTGATGTATGGGGAGGAATGGGGTGTTAGGAGTGATGTATTGGGGAGAATGGGGTGTTAGGGTGTTGTTAGGATGTGTATTGGGAGAGAATGGGGTGTTAGGAGTGATGTATTGGGGAGAATGGGGTGTTAGGGTGGTGTATTGGGGAGAATGGGGTGTTAGGAGTGGTTATTGGGAGAATGGGGTGTTAGGAGTGGATGTATTGGGGAGAATGGGGTGTTAGGGTGATGTATTGGGAGAATGGGGTTGTTAGGAGTGATGTATTGGAGAGAATGGGGTGTTAGGAGTGGTGTATTGGGGAGAATGGGGTGTTAGGAGTGGTGTATTGGGGAGAATGGGGTGTTAGGAGGTGGTGTATTGTGGAGAATGGGGTTTTAGGAGGGATGTATTGGAGAGAATGGGGTTTTTAGGAGGTGATTTTATGGGGAGAATGGGGTGTTAGTGGGATGTTGTTAGGAATGTGAGTGTATTGGGGAGAATGGGGTGTTAGGAGTGATGTATTGGGGAGAATGGGGTGTTAGGGTGTTGTTAGGAGTGGTGTATTGGGGAGAATGGGGTGTTGTTAGGAGTGGTGTATTGGGGAGAATGGGGTGTTTAGAGTGGTGTATTGGGGAGAATGGGGTGTTGTGTAGGGTGTATTGGGTAGAATGGGGTGTTAGGAGTGATGTATTGGGGAGAATGGGGTTGTGGTGTGTAGGAGTGATGTATTGGAGAGAATGGGGTGTGTTAGGAGTGGTGTATTGGGGAGAATGGGGTGTTAGGAGTGGTGTATTGGGGAGAATGGGGTGTTAGAGTGGTGTATTGGGGAGAATGGGGTGTTTAGGAGTGGTGTATTGGGGAGAATGGGGTGTTAGGAGTGTGTATTGGGGAGAATGGGGTTGTATGGAAGGGGTGTTAAGGGTGGGAGTGTGTATTGGGGAGAATGGGGTGTTAGGGATGTTGTTAGGAGTGGTGTATTGGAGAGAATGGGTGTTAGGAGTGATGTATTGGGAGAATGGGTTGTTAGGGATGTGTTAGGAGTGGTGTATTGGGGAGAATGGGGTGTTAGGAGTGATGTATTGGGGAGAATGGGGTGTTGTTAGTAGTGGTGTATTGGGGAGAATGGGGTGTTAGGAGTGGTATTGGGGAGAATGGGGTGTTAGAAGTTATGTATTGGGGAGAATGGGGTGTTAGGGGGGTTTTATTGGGGAGAATGGGGTGTTAGGAGTGGTGTAATTGGGATGTTAGGGGTGTTAGGAGTGGTGTATTGGGGAGAATGGGGTGTTAGGAGTGGTGTATTGGGGAGGAATGGGGTGTTAGGAGTGTGTATTGGGGAGAATGGGGTGTTTGGAGTGATGTATTGGGGAGAATGGGGTGTTAGGAGTGGTGTATTGGGGAGAATGGGGTGTTAGGAGTGGTGTATTGGGGAGAATGGGGTGTTAGGAGTGGTGTATTGGGGAGAATGGGGTGTTAGGAGTGATGTATTGGGGAGAATGGGGTGTTAGGAGTGGTGTATTGGGGAGAATGGGGTGTTAGGAGTGGTGTATTGGGAGAATGGGGTGTTAGGAGTGATGTATTGGGGAGAATGGGGTGTTAGGAGTGATGTATTGGGGAGAATGGGGTGTTAGGAGTGATGTATTGGGGAGAATGGGGTGTTAGGAGTGATGTATTGGGGAGAATGGGTGTTAGGAGTGATGTATTGGGAGAATGGGGTGTTAGGAGTGGTGTATTGGGGAGAATGGGGTGTTAGGGATGTTGTTAGGAGTGATGTATTGGGGAGAATGGGGTGTTAGGAGTGGTGTATTGGGGAGAATGGGGTGTTAGGGATGTTGTTAGGAGTGGTGTATTGGAGAGAATGGGGTGTTAGGAGTGATGTATTGGAGAGAATGGGGTGTTAGGGATGTTGTTAGGAGTGATGTATTGGAGAGAATGGGGTGTTAGGAGTGATGTATTGGGGAGAATGGGATGTTAGGGGTGATGTTAGTAGTGGTGTATTGGGAAGAATGGGGTGTTAGGAGTGGTGTATTTGGGTGTTAGGAGTGTTGTATTGGGGAGAATGGGGTGTTGGGAGTGGTGTATTGGGAATAATGGGGTGTTATTGAGTGGTAAGAGTGGTAGGGGATTAATTAAATTTAAGAATTCAGATTTTTTTTTTTTTATGATAATAATGATAATGATAACGGTAATAGTACTTACTCTCCTCTGTTCCTCTTCATCATCATCCTCATCTCACTCTGTTCTACAATGGTTATAACTTTAAATAACTCTACAAAACCCAAACCTATCCTAAACCTAAACCAAACCTTAACTTAACCTATATTTAACCATTATTTAATTCATGTCCATCTCCTTACCTTTTTTTCTCTTCTTTTTACTCTTTTCAACATCATATTTTCCTTTCTCCCTTCTTGCTTCTCTTATCATCATCATCATCATCATCAATGCCAAGGTTCACTGTCAAGGATCTGTCGTTATTTCATCCCCTTTTACGCTCTTTTCTTCCTCCTAATTGCGTTTTACACTTTTATGAATGTTTTTTTTCTTCTCTTACTCGTGTTGTGCATTTTTCTTTTCGTATCTATTTTTTTTCTTACCTTCTACCACCACCACCACCATTACCACCACATCACCACCACCATTACCACCACCACCACCATTACCACCACACACTCACCACCACCACCACCACCACCACCACCACCACCACCACCATCATTACCATTACCACCACCACCACCACACCACCACACCACCACCACCACCACCACCACCATTACCACCACCACCACCACCACCACCACCACCACCACCACCACCATTACCATCACCACCATTACCATCACCACCATCACCACCAGCCACGCAGATTCCCTTCCATTCCTATTTTTTTTTCTCGATGTGAAGTTTATGTTTTTTTCTCGATGTGAAGTTTACCTGGTTTTTTTTTCTCGGTAAAGTTTACCTGGGTTTTTTTCTCTGGGTGAAGTTTTTTCTCGGTGAAGTTTACATGATTTATTTTCTCGGTGAAGTTTTACGTGTTTCTTTTTCTCGGTGAAGTTAACGTGTTTTTTTTTCTTGCTGAAGTTTACATGATTTTTTTTCTCGGTAAAGTTTACGTGACAGGTGTTTATTATACAGGTGAGAAAAAGTGTAGTGGGTAAAGGTCCCAAAGGAATACATAGGAACAACAGATACCAAATAACAAAAGACGTATATAACCAGGGTATCTGTTGGACTAAATATACTGGTAACCGTGGCGTGATAAAAATGGATAGTAAAGAGCAAGGTTTCTCCCCACCCACGCACCCACCTCTCCCTCCGACAATGTAGTGGCAGAGAGGAGTTAGAAAGGAATATTATACACCTTATTGATAATTTGGGTATTGAAAAAAGATAAAATGTATATAAAAAGTATAAAAAGAATGTTTAGATATAAAGTATAAAATATGAGTAAAAATAAGGAGATTAATTTGAGGAAAAAGAATCATATTTGGTGGCATTAATTTCCTATGTTTTTTGTTGTGTGTGTGTGTGTGTGTGTGTGTGTGGAGATTGGGTTTTGCCTTGCACGTCTTCCTTATCAAATAAAATGATAACGTCAGAGAGAGAGAGAGAGCGAGATTTGACTTATTAGATAGATTATAGAAGAAAAAAGTGGAAAAAAAACAGCTTATATTTTTTTGCGTGTGTGTGTGCGCCTTTACTTACCTTTTTTTTTCTCCCCGCAGGACAAAAGTACGCACGTGCCCTCCCCCTCCTCCTCCTTCGCCCTGGCCTCCAAGAGCGATGGGCGCCTCCCGGAAACCTCCTCGCCCTTCGGCCTCTTCGGTGAGTCCTGAGAGAGAGAGTCTTTGTACAATTATTTTTCATGTGTTTAGTCTGTATGAGTCTCCTCTTTTTCCTCCTCTTCCTCTTCCTCCTCCTCCTCTTCTTTTAAATTCTTTTCTTACCTGTTTTTCTCATCGTTGTGGCATTACCTCCTCCTATCCTTTTCTTCCTACTTCTGTTCCCTCTCCTCCTCCTCCTCCCTCTTCCTCCTCCTCCTCCTCCTCCTCCTCCCTCCTCCCTCCTCCCTCCTCTCCTCCTCCTCCTCCTCCTCCTCCTCCTCCTCCCTCCTCCCTCCTCCCTCCTCCTCCTCCCTCCTCCTCCTCCTCCTCCTCCTCCTCCTCCTCCTCCTCCTCCTCCTCCTCCTCCTCCTTCCCTCCTCCTCCTCCTCCTCCTCCTCCTCCTCCTTTTTTCCTTCTGTTATTCAGCCTCTGCCACCATTCTCTTTTTACCTTCATTTTTTGTGTAATATCTTTTGTTTGAATCTTTTTCTTTACTTCCTTCCGACGGTAACGGGGTACGGAGAGAGAGAGAGAGAGCTGAATGCATGGTTAGGAAATACTTCACTTCGTCTTTCTGATATTTCTTTCTAATTATAACTTATATTTGCAATAATTTAAACTATTTTCCTCTTTTTATTTCACCTCTTGAATACATTTTATCTACTGTATCTTGGTTTTTTTTATTTTACTCGTGGTTAGCCTACATTTTATATATCTTACTTTACTGAATTTTAGATATATTTAATTCTTTTCATTATATTGTTTTTTCTTTATTTTGATTTTGACATTTTGTTACATTTTTTTATTTCGATTTTTTTGGAGCGACTTTTTATTCATTATTATTTTTTAATATGTTTGATCTCTTTTTTATGACAGGTACGTCACCGTGGGGAGCGGATCGGCTGGGCTACCTCTCCCCCTTCGCCTACGCTTACACCAACGGGACCTCGGCAATGGTAAGTACTGCTAAACCCCACTCTCCTCTTCCTCTTTCTTACATTCTTCATTCGGTGCTACTATAGCGTGCTGTCTACCGGGACATTTGCTCCAAGGCTAAGGGAACAACACCAAGGCTCTCTCTCGGCTTTGATTTACACTATAGCGTGCGGTCTACACTTTTCTCTCTACTTAAGGTCGTGTCACACGGACACTTTTTCCGGCATCTTTTGGTATTTTGCTACCAAAAGATGCCTGTAGTGGGTGGCGAACAAATGCGCGTTCGTCACATGGCGTTTCGGCTACGAGCATCTTCTTGCACGATTCATAAGTCTTGAATTGAAGAATACGATTGAAATTAATACGATTGAAGTCTTCTTGCACGATTCATAATGTTAGTTTTGTCAAAATTGGTTGCTGGTCCCGGAAGATGCCAGTAGAAGATGCTCGTAGCCGAAACGCCGTATGACGAACGCGCATTTTTTTGCCACCTACTACGGGCATCTTTTGGTAGCAAAATACCAAAAGATGCCGGAAAAAGTGTCCGTGTGACACTGCTTTTACACTCTACACTCTCTTACACTTCAGGCTGCAACTAACTATTGCTATATGATATTGTCTATTATACAGTAGAGTATTATAGAAAAACAAAACTGTATGTAGTAAGTAATTCATTGATTATCATCATATAAACAAAACATTGTCTATTATACAGTAGAGTATTATAAGAAAACAAATAAATCAACACACAATGATTGCTTTCACGTAAAAACGTAACCGCTGTTTCTTGTCAGATGATAATTCTGTAGAATTCTTTCAACAGCATTGTAGAGTGTTAAGTGTCAGACTGATGTTCTCGGGTGGAACTTTAGGAGGCTACTGAGACGTTACTTCGTTGATCCACATTTTACAAGGTTGAGTAGGGTCCTGGTACTCAGGTCAGGTCAGGTCAGGTGTGGTCTTGTCAGACTGCACATAGAAATACAGCTATGCGGTAGTCAGGTCAGGTCAGATCAGATCTCACCCACCACCTTCTCCCTCTTCTGGGTGGGTGAGGAGATAGCTTCTACTGTACTATAATTATATTCAACCTTCTCTTCCTCCTGTTTTCTCACGTGATATTTTTACTAGTATGTATGTCGAAAAATTACTGAGATATCACCTGGTATCTGTTCTTCCTATGTATTCCTCTCTCTCTCTCTCTCTCTCTCTCTCTCTCTCTCTCTCTCTCTCTCTCTCTCTCTCTCTCTCTCTCTCTCTCTCTCTCGTCTTCCTGTTTTACGAGTGACGTTTTTATTGTGTTTTTGTGTATATTTTTATTCTCAGTCTTCCATCTGTTGTATTCCTCTTTCTTTTATTTTTCTTGTCATCCTCCTCTTCTTTCTCCGCTTCCGTGCCATTATTTTTCCTCTTTACGTCATTATCGTACCTTGTTTTCCAAACACACACACACACACACACACACACACACACACACACACACACACACACACACACACAACACACACACACCACACACACACACACACACACACACACACACACGAGAGACTGCAGTTGACTTGAAAGTGACGAAAATGAAATAAGTCTGTCAGGTCCGTCTGTCTTTCTCTCTCATAGGTGGAAGAGAAGGAGGAGGAAGGAAGGAAGGAAGGAAGGAAGGAAGGAAGGAAGGAGGAGGAGGAGGAGGAGGAGGAGGAAGAGGAAGAGGAAGGAAAGAAGGAAAGAATCTGCGTTGGCAATATGGAAGTCTGTATAAAAGGAGGAAGAGAACGAAGCAGAGGAGGTGGAGGAGGTAAAAGAAGAGGAAAGAGGGCGAAGAAGAGGAGGAGGAGGAGGAGGAGGAGGTGATGGCGGTAGATCTGGCCGTGTGTGGATTGTTATCGAAATCGGGCTGTTGAAACGATTTTGATTAGATTACTGAGATCTTTGGAAGAAGGGGAGGTAGAGGGAAGATTACAGGTGATGGAGGCTTGTGAAGTAGCGTTGGGGGGGGGTGGGGGGTAGCAGTGACCGATTGGGAGGAGGAGGAGGAGGGAAAGGTGAAGAAGCGGAGACCTGAATCAGATGGTGGGGTTCCCTAGGGAGGATGGCCCGTCCCTTGGAGTTCCCTTTTCGATGCCTCCCTTGAGACCAGATGCCCTTCCCTGCCCTCAGGTGCCCCGAAACCACCACACACACACACACACACACACACACACACACACACACACACACACACACACACACACACACACACACACACACACACACACACACTCTACCACCACACCCATACCACCACACCCATACCACATTTACAGATCAACAACATCACCACACACACACACACACACACACACACACACACACACACACACACACACACACACACACACACACACCACACACACACACACACACACACACACACACACACCACACACGCACGCACGCACGCACGCACGCACGCACGCACGCACGCACGCACCACACACACACACACACACACACACACACACACACACACACACACACACACACACACACACACACACACACAGAGTTGTTTAGACCCGAGTTTTTTTACTACCGTCAACTATTGTGTGTTTGTGTGTTGTGTCCCGCGCGATATTATAACCTCAGCCACATGAGGTGAAGGATAAGGAACGTAGGAAGACAAGGTGTGGTGTTTCCTCCCTCTCCCTTCCCTCTTCCCTTTCATTCCCTGGACGAGGCAGACATGTCCCCAGGTTCTAATTTTCAATGATTTGGCGACCCGTTCCTACATGTGTCCCCCTTTGGAGAGAAGGAGGAGGAGGAGGTGGAGGAATATATAGGAATAACAGACACCAGGAGACCTATTGGTCCATAACTAGGGTATCTGTTGTACTACATACTACTAAATATCAACTACATGTAAGAGGACAGTTGGAAAAGGATAATATGTCCCTAAAGAAGATAGGAACATGGAAGTTTCGTAGTGAAGAAAGATAGGATATGAAATATGCTAACTACCACTAACACTAATCGATCCGGGGGACTATAATATGAATTCGCAGGGCAATATCAAAACCCATTTACTTTACGGTACGCGTCAAGTCTGTTTTTAAACGAAGTTATTGTGCTGGCTTCGACAACATTTGCTGGTAATTTGTTCCATCGATCAACAACTCTAACATTGAAATAATTTTTACGGAGATCTGTGCTGCAACGTTGACCATTCAGTTTTAGACCGTTGTTTCTTGTCACTTGAGGAGAAAGCTCGGATAGGTTCTCTTGATTAATGACATCAAATCCTTTAATGATCTTAAAGGTTTCTTTCAAGTCCCCACGGATTCTACGATCCTTTAAGGAAAACGTATTACGTTTCCGCAGTCTCTAGGAGGAGGAGGAGGATGTCGGGAAGAAGAGGAGAAATTAAGAGATGAGTGAGTGGGTGGATAGATGGGTGACGAGAATGGCATTAAGAAAAGAAAGAAAGAAATGTGAAGAAGGAAGGAAGAAAGGGAAAATAATGAATGAAAGTAAGAAAGAATCAAAGAGGAGATTAGAAAAGAGATAAAGTAATGAGAGAGAGAGAGAGAGAAAAAACAAAAAAAAGAAGGTTGAGAAGAAGATAAACAAGAGGTAAACAAAAGAAAGCATGAGTATTTCCTCCTCTTCCCCATTACCCCCCCCAACAATGTCACCCCCTCCTCCTTCCCTTCCCCTCCTCCCCACCTGGACAGTAGCACCAATGGGACTTGTTAATCTCCTTCCAAAGAGGTGTGGTTCCTTCCCCTCCCACCCTAACTACCACCCCTTACCCCCCCTCCATCCTTTACCTCCCCTACCTACCTATACCTTCCCCAATAACAACAACAACAATGTCTAGTGTTACCTTAAAGACCAAAGGAAAGAAGGGAAACAAAATATAGACAAGGAGATACAGAAAAGACAGAAAACTTATGAAAAAAGAAAAACGTGATTATGGTACAAGAAAAAGAAAAAATGACCAAGAAAAAATAAAAGGCACACTGAGTATCATAACAAGAACCTTTCCCAGAAGCGACACCACCACCACCACCACATCTTCCTCCTCCTCTTTGTCCACCACCACCTCTTCCTCCTCCTCCTTGTCCACCACCACCTCTTCCTCCTCCTCCTTGTCCACCACCACATCTTCCTCCTCCTCCTTGTCCACCACCTCCTCCTCCTCCTCCTCCTCCTCCTCCT
>JACEEZ010005886.1:179528-204528 GCA_016584305.1 Chionoecetes opilio
GTGATTCTGTGGGTGGAAAGGTGTAAGTGTGGGTGTGATTCTGTGGGTGTACGTGAAGGGACTCAACTAGATGATGACGTGGCGACTCAACAAGTGACTAGGCATGAAATAGGTGTCCTCCTCCTCCTCCTCCTCCTCCTCTTCTCGTTCATCTCTCATTCGTTTCCTTCATAATTCATTTTGTTACAGAGGCGACCGCCATACGTTACCAGTAAGAGAGGAAGAGAGAGAGAGAGAGAGTCGGGCAGGGTGGGAAACTTGAGCCCAGTTTCATTTAAGAGAAAAGAGAAGGGCGCTTTGCTAACGGAGAGAGAGAGAGAGAGAGAAGAGAGGAAGAGAGAGAGAGAAGAGAGAGAGAGAGAGAGAGAGAGAGAGAGAGAGAAAGAGAGAGAGAGAGACTCCAGGAGGTCTAGACGCAGTTAGTCTGTTTTATTTGTATTTTCACTTTTTAATTTATTTCTCCAAGCGTCTCTCTCTCTCTCTCTCTCTCTCTCTCTCTCTCTCTCTCTCTCTCTCTCTCTCTCTCTCTCTCTCTCTCTCTGTGGAAAACTAGATAGAAAAATAAATAAGATACTTGGAAAATTGGAATAAGAGGAGATAGGTGGGAAAATTGGTTAGAGAGAGAGAGAGAGAGAGAGACCGACCTGTGGGTTGTATCGCGGTAGGGGAGAGCTTAGTATGTAAATCGGTCTCTCTCTCTCTCTCTCTCTCTCTCTCTCTCTCTCTCTTCTCTCTCTCTCTCTCTCTCTCTCTCTCCTCTCTTCTCTCTCTCTCTCTCTCTCTCTCTCTCTCTCTCTCTCTCAGTACACACACTTTACTCTTAAAACCATCCTCATCATTATTATTTTTATCATTATTTTTTATCTATCTATCTAACTATATTACATCCACCTGTCTAACGCTGCACCACCTGTCACTGTGCAACCACCTGTCTCGTCCACATGTCCTAATTGCTCGTCTACGCAATTTACCCCCTTGTTGATTCCGTGTGTTCCCCCCCCCCCCTGCATCCCCCCTTCGTCTCCATAGCTAAATAATGGTAAAGAGATAGGGCAGGGAAATGTGAAGTGAGGACGTATTTTATTATTTATTTATTTGTGTTGGTGGTTGTGGTGGTCGTGGTGTGATGGTGGTGGTGATGGTGGTGGGATGGTGGTGGTGGTGGTGGTGGTGGTGGTGGTGGTGGTGTGGTTTTTAATTAGTGTAGGAAAATATTATTGCTTTAATTTAACGAGAGAGAAAAAAAAATTAAGATATCTCGTCGTACAAGCATGTTACAAAAAAAGAGAGAAATTTGCAATACTAGATTATTTAGATTATTATATTAATAATTAGATTATTTATCTTTATTTGGATAGATAAAGAAAATGTATTAAATAAAAGTTTTGTATACATTTTATGATAATTTGATTACTACTACTACTACTACTACTAATAATAATATTAATAATAATAATGGTGGTGGTGGTTAAGGGGGGGTGATGGTGGTTAGGGGCTGGTGTTGAGTAGAAAAAGGGGGGGGAGGCGGAGGAGGAGGAGGAGTAGTAGAAGAACAAGAGGTGACACGAGATCTGTCTTGATATTATGATTTCAGCCTTGTGTGTGTGTGTGTGTGTGTGTGTGTGTGAAGGAATGATAACTGCAAAGCGATAGTGTCACTCTTACGTGTATATATTTTTTCTTTCCTCCTCCTCCTCCTCCTCCTCCTCCTCCTCCTCCTCCTCCTCCTCCTCCTCCTCCTCCTCCTCCTCCTCCTCCTCCTGTTTATTCTGTCTCCTCTACAAAGACACAACAAACAGGAAAGTAGAACGAATGGCCATGTCAGACGTGTTTTTTGACTAATGAGATTAACGGCAGGTTTTACGGAGGAGTGGGAGGAGGAGGAGGAGGAGGGCGGGAGGAGGAGGAGGAGGGCGTGCTTTGGTTCTTTCCTAAGGCTTCTCTGACACTGTCTCCAAACACTTGTAGTCCTCCTCCTCTTCTTGCTCTTCCTCCTCCTCTTCCTCCTCCTCCTCCGGGGTGGGGAGGAGCCTTCTACTTTCCTATTCTTTCTCTCTTAGTATCTAGTTAGTGTAGTGTAGTGAAATCAAACAGCCATGTAAGGACCTAATGGGCTGTTGCTGTTTGTGTTTCCTTTGTATTCCTTTGTATTCCTCTTCCTTCATATACCCAATGCACTATTCAACCCCCAACTTCCTCCTTCACAACCCTACACACCCCACTCACAGTCTTCTATCCCCTTCCCCCTCACTCTTCCCCTCCCCCTCACTCTTCCCCTCCCCCTCACTCTTCCCCTCCTTCCCCTCTATCCCCTCACCCCAACACAAACAAACCCCACAACCAAACCATTATCCCTCATATTTCAGTCTTTCTGTCGCCGAGTTGGGGGGATGGGGGTGTTTGTTAGGGGAAAGGGGGAAGGAAAAGAGGGGAACTGGTAGGGGGAGGGGAAAGGAGGGGGAGTAAAGCGGAAACAGGTTATTTGTGTGGCTTGAGAAATGCTCTTACTGAGTTGGCTGACTGAGAGTATAAACAATAGGTGCTCTCTCTCTCTCTCTCTCTCTCTCTCTCTCTCTCTCTCTCTCTCTCTCTCTCTCTCTCTCTCTCTCTCTCTCTCTCTCTCTCTCTCTCTCTCTCTCTCTCTCTTGGCTTTATAATCCCTTTCGAAATACATAAGCCAAACCGTCCCTCCTCCTCCTCCTCCTCCTCCTCCTTCTCCTTCTCCTCCTCCTCCTCCTCTTCCTCCTTCTCCTTCCATTTATCTACAGAAATGAGAAGGGAAGAGGATGACACGAGAGAGAGAGAGAGAGAGAGAGAGAGAGAGAGAACAGGGGGAGGATATAATTTTTATGTAGAGTTGTAGTATTGGCAGTAGTAGTAGTAGTAGTAGTAGTGTAGTAGTAGTAGTAGTAGTAGTAGTAGTAGGAGTAGGAGAAAGAAGAAAAATTGATGTCTTAGAAGAAAAGAACAAAAGGAATTAGAACATAATGTAGGAAGGAGGAGGTAGAGGTCAGTTCTGGACACTTTCCCTCCTCCTCCTCCTCCTCCTCCTCCTCCTCCTCCTCCTCCTCCTCTACACGTCTGTTCGGTGAGGTAATCTGAGCCCCCTAACCTCCCTCTCTCTCCCTCTCCCTCTCCCCCCCTTTCTCCCTCTCTCTCCCCTATCCCACTCTCACACCTTCCTCCTTCCATTACCCTCCCTCAACCTCCCCTCTCCCTCCATTTCTTCCCCTTCTTCCCCTTTCTTTCTTCCTCTTTCTTCCTTCTCTTTTCTTTCTTCCTCTTTTTTCCCTATCCCCTTCATCTTCCTCCTCCCTCTCTTCTTGTCTACCATTCCTCCTTGCTTCCTTCTATCTCTATCATTCTTTTTATTCCCTTCCTTTTTTATTCTTCTCATGTCTCCCCATCCCCTTCCTCCCCCATTATATCTCCCCTCCCCTTTCTTTCCTCATGTAACCTCCCCCCACCCCCACCCCCTACCATGACCCCAATGACCCCATCCCTCAAACTGACTATGATATCTCCCCTCTCCCTTCCCCTATACTACAGAATGACCTCCTCTCTCTCTCTCTCTCTCTCTCTCTCTCTCTTCTCTCTCCTCTCTCTCTCTCTCTCTCTGTTTTTCTTGTCACAGAGCAAAAAAACCTAAGCTTTCTATGGTTTCTCGAAGTTTTACCACAAATAACATCATCACATCACCACCACCACCACAACCACCACCACCACCACCACCACCACCACCATTTCCCATACAGTTCCTTCTCCACTACACCATTCCTTTAGGTTAGGTTACTTTAGGTTAGGTCAATTTACTCCTGTTTGTATAATTATGTCTTATATTTTTTATTTTTTACTGTGTGCCTTCGGGTGAAAATAGAATTGTTATTATTTCATCACTACCATTACCACTACAACCACGACCTCCATACTACTATTACCACCACTACCACTACAACCACCACCTCCACTATACTATTACCACTACTACCACAACCACCACTACCACTACAATTACCACCTCCACTATACTATTACCACTACTACCACCACCTCCACTACCATTACCACTACGTACTACCTTCCTTACCACTTACCACCTACCACTAGTAAATTTTCTCAAGTTAATCCACTCTCCTCTTCCTCCTTCTTTATCTCCTCCTCCTTCTACTACTCCTCTTCTTCTAACTTATGGGGTTACGTTGCACTTCGGACCATTGGAAGGGAGGAAAGGAAAAGAGGAGGAGGAGGAGGTAAAGGGGGGGGGGTATGTAAGGGAGGACTCAAGAGGGAAAGACAGACAGGCGGTTACTCCAAACATTTAAGAGAGAGAGAGAGAGAGAGGAAAGGAGGTAAATAAAGATTAATAGAACTGTAGAGATGGAGAGGAAAGAAAAGGAAGGAGACAAAAAGAATAGTAGCAACAAACGAAAGTGAAAATCCTAGAAGAGAGAGAGAGAGAGAGAGAGAGAGAGAGAGAGAGAGAGAGAGAGAGAGAGAGAGAGAGAGAGGGCATAACAAGAGGCACTGAAGGGGGGTGGTCTGGGCTTGAGAGAGAGAGAGGGGGGGGATGGAAGAGGAATAGGAGGAGGGGAAGGGGGAAATGAGACCCACTTGTCCCCCATCCCTCCACCCTCCACCCCCCACTGACAAGGACAAACACACTCCCCCCTCACCCCCACCCCCCCCTACCCTACAACCCTGCCCACAGCTATACAAGGAACTATATACCCGCGTAAAACAATGGGCAACCTACTGCACTTCTCCCCTCAACCCCCAAACCCCCACTATTTTTGGCATACATACATACATACATACATACTACATACATACATACTACATACATACATACATACATACTACATACTACATACATACATACATACATACTACATACATACATACATACATACATACATACATACATACATACATACATACTACATACATACATACATACATACATACTACATACATACTACATACATACATACATACATACATACATACATACTACATACATACTACATACATACATACATACTACATACATACATACATACATACATACATACATACATACATTCAGTTCATTAATTAATACAAATCCGAACTAATGTGTATTGTTTTTGTATGTGTGTGATTCTCAAGGACACACACACACACACACACACACACACACACACACACACACCACACACTATTATACACAAATGGCCACCTGGTTTGGTTGTGTTTAATTAATTGCAAGTGCCTGTGGTAGTAGTAGTGATAGTAGTAGTAGTAGTAGTGGTGATAGTTGTAGTGGTAGTAGTAGTAGTAGTGATAGTAGTAGTAGTAGTAGTGGTGATAGTTGTAGTGGTAGTAGTAGTAGTAGTGGTGGTGGTAGTAGTAGTAGTGGTAGTGGTAGTAGTAGTAGTAGTAGTAGTAGTAGTAGTGGTAGTAGTAGTGGTAGTAGTAGTGGTAGTTAGTGGTATAGTTGTAGTGGTAGTAGTAGTAGTAGTGGTGGTGGTAGCAGTAGTAGTAGTGGTAGTGGTAGTAGTAGTAGTAGTAGTATAGTAGTAGTAGTGGTAGTAGTAGTAGTGGTAGTAGTAGTGGTAGTAGTAGTGGTAGTAGTAGTAGTAGTAGTAGTAGTAGTAGTAGTAGTAGTAGTAGTAGTGGTAGTAGTAGTAGTAGTGGTAGTAGTAGTAGTGGTAGTGGTAGTAGTAGTAGTAGTAGTAGTAGTGGTAGTAGTAGTAGTAGTAGTGGTAGTGGTAGTAGTGGTAGTACTAGTAGTAGTAGTAGTAGTAGTAGTAGTGGTATTAGTAGTAGTGGTAGTAGTAGTAGTAGTAGTGGTATTAGTAGTAGTAGTAGTGGTGGTAGTAGTAGTAGTAGTAGTAGTAGTAGTAGTGGTGGTAGTAGTAGTAGTGGTAGTAGTAGTAGTGTAGTAGTAGTAGTTAGTAGTAGTAGTAGTAGTAGTAGTAGTAGTAGTATGGTAGTAGTAGTAGTGGTAGTGCTAGTAGTAGTAGTAGTAAGTAGTAGTAGTAGTAGTAGTGGTAGTAGTAGTAGTGGTAGTAAGTAGTAGTAGTAGTAGTAGTTAGTGGTAGTAGTAGTGGTAGTAGTAGTAGTGGTAGAGTAGTAGTAGTAGTAGAAGTAGTAGTAGTAGTAGTAGGGAGTAGTAGTAGTGGTTAGTAGTAGTAGTGGGTAGTAGTGGTAGTAGTGGTAGTAGTAGTAGTGTAGGTAGTAGTAGTAGTAGGTAGTAGTATAGTGGGTAGTAGTAGTAGTAGTAGTGGTAGTAGTAGTAGTAGTAGTAGTGGTAGTGGTGGAATATAAACTTAATTGAATTTGACAGGAATGGGCACTGGTGAGAAGAGAGAGAGAGAGAGAGAGAGAGAGAGAGAGAGAGAGAGAGAGAGAGAGAATGAGGACTTGCAGACCACGTGGTGCACTTGTCACACAGGGAGTCCCCACATGTTTTTTCTCTCTCTCTCTCTCTCTTCCCCTCTCTCTCTCTCACCCCTCCCCACTCACCACACACACTACCTACTCTCACACACACACACACACACACACACACACACACACACACACACACACACACACACACACACACACACACACACACACACATCCTCTTACGCTTCCTTTAGACCACTTTTTTTCTTATTTATTTTACTGTGTGTGTGTGTGTGTGTGTGTGGGACGGACACCGACCGACCAGTAGGCCACCGTTTCTCCGCCAATTAGGCCTAAGCTTTTATAGGGGGAGGGGTAGACTCGTTGGGTAAGGGGTAGGGGTAGGGAGGAGGGGGAAGGGGAGGTAAGTGTCAAGTTCTCTGGCGACGTGTTTCGTGTTTTTCTTCCTCCTCCTTTTCCTCCTTCTCTCTTTTCCTTCCACTTCCTTCATCCACCTGTTTCCTTCGCCACCTTATTTCACTCCTATTACTCCTTTATTACTCGCTCTCCTTTATTCCTTCATCCACCTGTTTCCTTCATCTCCTTATTTCACTCCTATTACTCCTTTATTTATTTCACTCCTATTACTACTTTATTTCTTTTACTCAATTTTTCTTTTCTTTCATGCATTCATACCTTTCTTCCTTCCTAAATTTATTCCTCCTCCTCCTTCTCACACTCTCACTCCTTCAGTTTGTACTGAGTGAAAGTTGCTCCTATGTACTACGTAACTATCATAAAATGGAATCTAATAGTTTTGATAGTTGTAATAATAATGAGAAAATAGAAAAATACACGAACACCCATGTGCTTATTTTTTATTACTCTTACACCTGTACTGTTTGTGTGTGTGTGTTGTGTGTGTGTGTGTGTGTGTGTGTGTGTGTGTGTGTGATGAAAAATACACTAACCTCCATGTGATTATTACTCTTACACCTGTACTGTGTGTGTGTGTGTGTGTGTGTAGGACGGATGGTCGGTCAGCCACAGGTTTGTAACGTAACCTTGACCTTGTTGAGTTATGGTGGTGGTGGTGACGTGGTGCGGCACTATAATATATATAGTGTTGGGAAAGGGAGGGGAGGGAGGGGGAGTTGGGGAAGGGGTAGGGGGAGGGTGTGACTGTTGGGGAAGGAGGGGTGGTGATGGTGGAAAGGGAAGGGGAGTGTGTTAGTGTTGGGGAAGGGGAGGGAAGGAAGGGGGGGAGTTAGAGTGTTGGGAGGTGGGGTGGTGGTGAGAAGTAAAGGGAGGGGGGGAAGAGGGTGTTACAATGTTGGGGAAGGAGAAAATAATATCTATATATAAATCTCAAAATTTGTCTATCTGTCTGTGTGTCTGTATGTTCGTCATAGACTCTGCTACAGATGGCCAAAACTCCACATGCCGCACATATTTGGAATCCTCATGACCCAGCGGAGAACATAGGCTATGTTTCGATGGGCGTGGCCGACCCTGGTGGGCGTGGCCAGCAAAAACAACCTAAAAACGGCTGTGGCTGCTAAACCGTGCGAGATACAGACTTGACACTCTAGTCCAAAATTGTTGGCCGGGATCGACGTGGGGGGATGGAAGATGTTTTGAGGGGCGTGTCCGACCCCGGTGGGCGTGGCAAGCAAAAACAACCTAAAAACAGCTGTAGCGGTTAAACCGTGCGAGATAGAGACTTGACTTTGTAGTCCAAATTTGTTGGCCGTGATCGACTTGGGGGGATGGAAGAGTTTTTCCCACTTCCTTCACTAATTTCGCCAGGTCCCCGTCCTTCACCAGGATCTTCCTGAGACCCCGTCCTTCACCAGGACGGGGACCTTCACCAGGTCCCCGTCCCTCTGGCTGGGTAATGCTAAGAGGTATCAACATAACACAACATGGCCGCAGGCCCCCCATTGGGCCGCAGGCCCACAGCCCTCCGCAGGAGCTAGGAGAAAGGTGCCCCCTTTCTGCTAGTATCTTATATGAAAATATTATAAGAAATTTATTTCTTTATTATTATTATTATTATTATTATTTTTCACATAACTAGTTTGTCTATGGTGATGATTTGCTCCCTTTATTATCGACCCTTTGTACCTTGTAGTAATTGATGGCTATGGCAAGAACAAGCAAGAAGCTATTACACACACACACACACAGACACACACACACACACACACACACACACACACACACACACACACACACACACACACACACACACACACACACACACACACACACACACACACACACACACACACACAGAAGGGCGGTAACACACATAGAAGTCGCCGAGGAGTTAGTAGTAGTATTATAAGTAGGTGCTTTTTGTTATACTTCAATGCAAGCCGTTTTTTTTTCTTTCAATGTCACAAAAATAGTGTTGTGGGGGGGGGAGGCACTTAGGAGGGGCGGCAGGTCTTGAGGGAGCCTTGATGGGGCGGTAAGCAGGGGGGCAAGGAGGCCAAGCCGATTGTCATAATGTTATTTCCATTATTGTGGTGTGAGTCAGACATGTCTAATCTGCGGCGACGGAGGATGCTGGCGGGGGCTTTGTTCCTCCTCCTCTTCCTCCTCCTCCTCTTTGTCACTTTCATAACCGGCATGTTTTTTTGTTTTTTTCTCGCCTCCGCAGGGTTCTTATTCCTTCCCTCCTCCTCCTCCTCCTCCTCCTCCTCCTCCTCCTTCTTTTCCTGCTGTTTCATGGTCTTCTCTTCTAAATCAGTCTGTCATATGCATTTTTATCTTTTTTTTGTATCTTTTGCCTCCCTAACTTCCTTTTCTTATCTTCGTTTCCTTCTTCCTCTTTATTATATTATTGTTATTAGAATCATCATTGTTGTTCTTCCTCTTCCTCCTCCTCTTGTTCTTGCGTGCAAGATGTCCCCGTTATTAAGAAGGATAAGAGGAGAACAAGACTAGGGTTGGGAGAAAGAAGTTAGAAGGCAAGGAAGAGGAGGAGGAGGAAGAAGAAGAAGAAGAAGAAGAAGAAGAAGAAGAAGAAGAAGAAGAAGCTAATCAGATTGGTGCGACACAAACCATCATCTTCCAAAAGCATTGTAGATCCTTTAAGTATAACTTCCCTAGAGAGAGAGAGAGAGAGAGAGAGAGAGAGAGAGAGAGAGAGAGAGAGAGAGAGAGAGAGAGAGAGAGAGAGAGAGCCTGGAGAGGAGATAAAGAAGGCGACATGAGAAACAAGGCAATGGAAGGGATGCGGAGAGAGAAAGAAAGATTAAGATTACAACATCTACATGAAACACATAACATTGTAAGAAGGAGGAGGAGGAGGAGGTGGAGAAAGAGGAAGAAGAAGAAATGGAGAAGAAGGAGAAGGAATAGTAGAGGTAGAGGAAGAAGAAATGGAGAAGGAGGAGAAGAAGAAATGGAAAATACGTAAAGAAAGATTACGAGGAGGAGGAAGAGGAAGAGGAGAATAGAAAGAAGGAAGGGAGTGTCTGTTTTTAAGGCTGAGTTGAACATCAAAAGGAGAAGGAGGAGGAGGAGGAGTGTTGACGAGAGACGGCCCAAGGCGGTAATCGGCTTGGGATGTGCTTTTCCAGCCACTTGGTCGCCCTCTCGCCGCTGCTACATTATGCACTCTTCCTCCTCCTCCTCCTCCTCCTCCTCCTCCTCCTCCTCCTCCTCCTCCTCCTCCTCCTCCTCCTCCTCCTCGTTGCCCACCCCCCTCGCGTACTGTAAAGTAAATGGGTTTTGATATTGCACTATGAATTATATTATAACGTCCCCCGGAACGATTAGTATTAGTGGTATAAGTTGTGGTTGTGTAGTGGTTATAGTTGTAGTTAGCATACTTTATATCCTCTCATTCTTCACTACGAAACTTCCATGTTCCTATATTCTTTAGGGGCATGGTAGTCTTTACCAACTGTCCCCACATGTAGTTTGCTAGTTGGTAGTAAACAGTTCCGAACGTACCCTCCTTATATACCAATAGGTCTCCTGGTATCTGTTCTTCCTATGTATTCCTTTTTATCCTTCATCGTTGGGATAAAAGGGAGTTCGTTTTGTTGCCATGTTTTTGTTCTTCTTGTTGCTCTTCCTTTTTCTTGTCTTCCGTGTTATCATAAATTCACTCTCCCCCCTCTCCTTTTCCTCCATCTCCTCTTCTTCCTCCTTTTCTCCGCTTCCTCCTCTTCTTCCTCCTTTTCTCCGCTTCCTCCTCTTCTTTCTCCTTTTCTCTGCTTCCTCCTCCTTTTCTCCGCTTCCTCCTCTTCTTCCATCTCTTCTTCCTCCTTTTCTCCGCTTTCTCCTCTTCTTTCTCCTTTTCTCTGCTTCCTCCTCCTTTTCTCCGCTTCCTCCTCTTCCTCCATCTCCTCTTCTTCCTCCTTTTCTCCACTTCCTCCTCTTCCTCCTCTCACTCCCCATTTTTCCGTTTAGGGTTGAGGAAGTAAACGCTTTTAGACGATCTATTAAAGTTTAAAGGTAGGCAGAAGGGTAGTAGTAGTATAGTAGTAGTAGTAGTAGCAGTAGTAGTAGTAGTAGTAGTTGTTGCTGTAGTAGTAGTAGTTGTTGTAGTAGTAGTAGGAGTAGTAGTAGTAGTAATGGTTGTAGAAATAGTGGTAGAAGTTTTGGTGGTAGTAGTGATAGCTGTCGTATTGGTTGTGATGGTAGTGGTAGTAGTGGTAGAGGAGGCAAGCTGATGTAGATATGTCCTCTTCTTCCTCTTCCTCTTCCTCCTCCTCCTCCTCCTCCTCCTGCGCCTTACCGGTTGTCCCTGCTCAAGAAATGAAAGTATCCTGTGGAATTAGCAATTGCAGGAAAAAACTTAAGTAAAGCACACCCAACACATACACCACACACACCGACACCAGAACACCCGACACACACACACACACACCACACACACATCACACACACACACACAAACACAGACACACACCACACCACACCACCACACACACACACACTACTATGTATATTCTCCCTTCATAGCATTTAAGAGAGGAGATACGAGGCAGGAGAATAATAGAATAATAGGATAACTAATAATATAACAATAGTAACTGTGGGGGGAGGGATAGGGGCAACTCAGTAGAGCGTATAACCTCCCGCCCGAATATCGATTAAATCAAAAAAATATGTATATATAAATAAACATATGACTCAGTCTGAGCCCCAATACCTCCGGCCGATATTTACATCATTGGTTGCCATGGCTAACACAGATTATTCAATGATTTCATCCAAAAATTAATCAGTTTTCCGTATACCAAATAGGACTTGGTATAACCGAGTTTGGTCCAATCTATTCGTACCTTTTCGAGAAATACCTGTACACTAACAGCCAGGACAGACAGACAGAACAGACAACAGACAGAATCGGGGTGAAAGCATAACCTCTCCAACTTCGTTGGCGGAGGTAATTATTTGAATTCTGAAAATAATAAAAAACAGTATTAGTACTAATGAAAAGTAGGACAACATGAAGAAGAAGAACAACAACAAAAAGAGTACACCAAATGGAAAATAAATCAGGAGCGATTAATTGATCCAAATGAATTAAAGAATGATAATAGAGAAAATCTTATCAAATACACTGTTTAAGTTTTCCTTCATTGCTTCTTTGTAGTATGTAAGGAAGGGGGAAGGGGAGGGGAGAAGGAGAAGGAAAGGGGAGGGAAGGACCGGAAGGGAACAGAAACGGAATAATAATAATAATAATAATAATAATAATAATAATAATGATAATAATAAAAAAGAAGAAGAAGAAAGGGAGTAATAGTGATGGAAGGAAAAGATAATGTCGCGTGTCTTCTATCTTTGAGTTATTTGTTGCTAATTTGTATTGACCTGTATCTTGCTCTCTCTCTTCATACTATCCAAACATCAAACTCTCTCATCTCATCTCTCATCTCTCTCCTCTTCCCATCTCTCTCTCAATCTCTCTCGTGTCTACAATCATCCTCTCGTCCTCTCTCTCTCGTCTCTCTCATAAGTGTGTGCTAACGGGATGGAAGGTGAAATAAGCGAGAAAGGGAGATGGCAGTTGAGAGAGAGAGAGAGAGAGAGAGAGAGAGAGAGAGAGAGAGAGGGGAAGAGGTGAATCAATACAGAACACGTGTTGGAGTCACCTGCCTTGATTACCTATCCACCTGATGACTTAGGAGCCTCTGTACACCCGCCTTGCCTTACCTGTGTGTGTGTGTGTGTGTGTGTGTGTGTGTGTGTGTGACTGTGTGTGTGTGCGTTTACCTTTGTTTCCGTACCTGTATAAACAAACTTCTATTAATTTTTTTTTTCTCATTCAAGTCGTTTGTTTTTGTCTGCTTTGTAACGTATGCACCTGTTTTTTTTCCTCTCTCTCTCTCTCTCTCGAAACTGCTCCTCTCAGCTCTCTACTCTCTCTCATCTCTCTCTCAAGCTCTCTCTCTCTCATACATCGATCTCGGTCTCGCGCTCATCATCCACTCGTCCTCATCTCTCTCAAACCGACTCGATGTAATCTCCAAGAATCACAAAATCATACTCTCTCTCTCTCTCTCTCTCTCTTTCTAACTTAATAATTTCTACAGCATCACACTTTTCCCCCCTTTTTTTTCTTCCCTTTAAACTAAACCTCCACCTATATCCTTTCCATCATCCCTTCCTCTCTCTCACAATTTTCCTATCCTCCATTGCCTTGTCCTGTTTCCTCCATCCCTCCACCCTTCCCTCCACCCATCCACCCTTCCCTCATCCCTCCATGCCTCGGTAGCAGCTGTCGCCCGCCTGCTTCGCCTTAATTCTCAACATCAGCGCTGACAAGTTATCAGAATTGTAGTGAGTGTGGTGATGATAGCCTGCTTCTAACCTGCCTCGCCTGCCTGCCTGCCTGCCTGCCTGCCTCGTTACCTTTGAAGATGGGCACCAGACATTTCCACCTTCCATTTTGCGTCCTGTCTTGGTGGTGATGGTGATGATGATACATAGGAATATATACAGGAAATAACAGACCCAAGACCTATGATCTATAAGAGGGTAATCTGCTTGAACTACATCTATAACTATCAACTAAATGTAAAAAACAGTGGAAGGATACCATGTGCCCCTAAAACGAAGATAGAGACTGGAGGTGTTTCCTTAGTGAGAAGACTGAGAGGATATGATGTAAGATGATACTAGAAGACTAGAAATACCACTAACTAGTCAATCCGGGGGACGTTATAATATAACTTGCGAAGCAATTCAGAACTCATTTACTTTACAGTACGCGTCTAGTCTGTTTTAAATGTAGTTATTGTATTTGGCTTCGACAACATTAGCTGGTAATGAAATGTTGATTCCAAATCTCGATTAACCCCAAAAAACCCAACTACAGTTTCAAAAATGTTTACGGAAGATCTTATGATGAAGCGCTACCATATCACTTTTAAACCGTTGTGTTTCTTAGTGTTATCACTTGAGTGTAAAACAGACTCGAATAGGTTCTCTTGATTAATGACATCAAATCCTTTAAGGATCTTGAAAGTTTCTTTTAAAAGTTATCATTCCATGATACACCACAACCAAGCAAAGAAAATAGGTGAGGAAAATAATTATATAATAACAGCATGTTACGCATTCTTATCTCATCACTATTCCCCTCTACTCACTCCAACTCAACCCCTCTCCCCACCACATATGGCAGATGCTGTCCCTCCCCTTGAAATATCCATGCTACACACTCTAAACCCTAAAATCATGAGGAGTACACCTGGCTGACCCGCACTGACGGCAGCTATATAGTATTTTGAACCCCACCAATATTATTCCCGAGCTACCTGTGTGAGAGAGAGAGAGAGAGAGAGAGAGAGAGAGAGAGAGAGAGAGAGAGAGAGTCAGCCTCCAGCATATGTCACCCGGGGAATGACAGTTTGAAAAAGCCGAACAAGGTATAAAAAATCAGAAAATACGAGGTAGAGAGGCAGGCAGGGAGGCAGGGTGTGTGTGTGTGTGTGTCCGTGTCCGTGTCCGTGTGTGTGTGGAGGCAGGGTAGAAAAGGGGACCAGAATTATACACTCGAGTCTCCAGCGTTTTCCCTGCCTGGGTCATGTTCTGTGCTGGGCAGGTAGTGGAAGGGGAAGCTAGGTCCTCTCATCAATCTACCCTCTCTCTCTCAACTCTCATCGTCTCAATCTCATCTCGGCTCGATCTCTCATCTCTCTTACTCTCTCAATTCTCAGTCTCTCTCTCTCTCTCTCTCTGGCCAAGGTAGATAGGTAGTGCTCGAGTTTCCATTAATTATTTAGAGCAAAGTAGATTCAAATGCTTTTATTATTATTATTATTATTATCAGTTATCAATATTGTTGTTATTATAATTATTAATGTTATTGTTATTGTTATTATCATTGCAGTAGTAGAAGTAATAATGATAATACAAGTTATAGTTGTAGTATAAGTAATAGTAGTAGTAAAATAGTGATAGTAGCTACAGAAGTAGTAGTAGTAGTAGTAGTAATAATAGTAGTAGTAGTAGTATTGCGGACGATCATATTGCCAGAAATTGTGACTGTAGTGGTGGTGGTGGTGGTGGTGGATGGAGGGGATGGTAGTGGTGGTGGATGGAGGGGATGGTAGTGGTGGTGGATGGAGGGGATGGTAGTGGTGGGGAGGGGTGAGGATTGAGAACTATTGCATTGTATAACAGAGACATTTTATGATTGCAAGAAAAAAGACACACACACACACACACACACACACACAACACACACACCACACACCCACACGACACACACACCACACACCACACACACAACACACACACACTCATTAACTCAATTTCAAATAGGGCAGATGAGTAAAGCAGTATGTGAGTTAGTCGATACCGTGATGGGGTGAATGAAGGGGTGAGAGGAGGGAGATGAGGTATAGACAAAGGGGGGGGGAGATAGAGAAGAGAGGATTGAGGGGAGAGAGAGATAGACGATAGAGGGAGAGTAGTGGGCGTTGTGGAGGATATTCGCATTGAAATTGGGGGGCGAGATGAATAGGTATCATTGTAAAAATGTTTGATGGCACAGAACTTCCTAAATTATGAGCGGACAGGAAAGGAAGAGGAGATATGGAAGGGAAAGGGAGAGAGCAGGGAATGAGGGAAAAAAGGGAGAAGAAAAAGGGAAAGGGGGAAGGGAAAGGGGTAGTGAAAGAGGAGAAGAAGAAAAGCAGAGAGAAACGGAGAGGGAAGTGTTGAGGAGAATGAGGCGGAGGAGGAGAGAAAGAAGAGACTTAATTGCAATGCGGCAATAAGGGCATCGTTAGAGAGAGAGACAGGAAATACGTGTTTTTATCACTCCTCCACGAATCACTCACTCACTCACGTCACCCACACATACATCACTCACTCACTCACTCACTCCCTCACTCACTTCCCACTCACTCACTCACTCACTCACTCACAACACACGCTCTCTCTCTCTCTCTCAGAATCTTCTTCAATCTCCATCATCTCCTCATCTCGATCTCACTCTCGCTCATCTCTCTCTCTCTCTCTCACGCTCTCTCTCTCGTCTGGTCTCTCTCCCTCTCTCTCTCTCTCACTCCTAATCGGCCGTCTTCCACGCTCTCTGCCGCTCCGCTCATTCCTCGTCTCCAAAAAAAACAAAGTCTCACATCTCTATCATCGCTTCTATAACATCTTGTACCTATCGTCATCTCTCCTCAATGCCCGGTGCTCAAAGCGATCACTCAAGTCTCTCAACCGAGGGAAAAGTCTAAATCTAAACTTCTAATCGATCATCTCAATCCGAAACTCAATCAAAAACAATCATCATCAACGCGCATCATCCGAAAATAAAAGCATTCTCGCTCCCTAAGTAATCTCCCAAAAAGAAATAATAAAAGAAAATGGAATCTCATCCAAACATCTCCTCGTCGAAAAAATCCCTCATATATCTCAGATCTCACTCATCCATCCCTCATCAACCAAAAAAAATAAACAACTCTCAAATCAAAAATAACTACTCTCTCTCTATCTTCAGTCAATCGATCAGTCTACATACTCCTCAAGCCGAAATCAAAATCACCAAAACTCGTTAAAACAACAAAACTTCGCACCATAATCTCAAAACTCTCAAAATATCACAAAAACCCTGCATCAATTCAACGTCTGCATCCATAAAACCACAAAAAAAAAAAAAAAAAAAAAAAGATGCTAAAAAAAACATCTCAACTCACGCAACAATATAAAAAGAAAGACACTACATGATACAATCAGAAAAAGAAACACAAAATCTCTCGATCGGGTAAACAATAGGTCTCAAAAAAAAAAGAAAACAAAGTCTAGATCAACACATAATTCTCAATATCACAACCAACACAAACAATATTAGTAACAATAAAACAAGAATCGGAAATAAACAAAAAGATCAAGCCCAACTCGCGAGACAAGGGTAACCAACACTCATATAAATAAAAACACAAAATCCACGGAAGAAACATACTCCCAGACTCCTCAACTCTCTCGCTTCAACAAAACAAATAAAAAAAACAAAGCACGATCCTCCATAAAAATGTACTCTCTCATCTCTCAACAATAACTCTCAAAATCTGCAATCCACTAAATCCGTCCAAAACTCCGAGAAGTCTCATCCACGCAAAAGAAAAAAAAGACGAAAAAAAAAAATTCCCAATCCAGACAAACAGTCAAGAATAACAATGAACGAAAAAAACACGCCAGCAAAATGGATCTCAAAGAGTCTATAGAACTCAACAAAAAAAACACCAAGTACAAGGGAAGAAATAATTTAAAAAACAACACAACCAAAAAAAAAATAAAATCGAACAAAAACCAAAAAAACAACCACTAACTTCGAATAAACACATATGGGTTGCACACCCCACTATCATATCCATACCATCCGGATGCAAAATGCAACAAACGATACCAGATTCACACTCCAGATCAGAAGACCTGCCTCAAATGAATTATGCTAAACAATCTAAGAATAAGAAAAAAACTCCAACTCCGAAAGATCCACAAATTCAGCTCATATCAATCAATCAATCACTCGTGTCAGAACCATATAATCGAGTCCTCAAATCATCGGAGCAAATAAAAAAATAATCTCTCTCTCAACTCACTCACATCACTCACAAATCACTCACTCACTCACCTCACTCACTCACCAGATCACGCTTCACCTCCGTCATCTATCACTCACATCAACCATCACATCACTTTCCTCCTCTCCTCTCTCAATCTCGTCTCTCTCTAATCATCTCATCTCAATACCATCGTTCTCTCTCTCTCTCACCACTCATCGCGTCTTCTAACTAATCCGTTGAAAACCCGAAAATCTCTCTCATCTCTCTCTTTTGTCACTTGGCTGGGTGAGCGATTTATAATTTTGCAGTCTTGATCGCTAACTAATGACTTCCTCCTCTCCTCCTCCTCTCTCCTCCTCCTCCTCCTCCTCCTCTTCCTCTTCCTCTTCCTCTCCTCCTCCTCTTCTTCCTCTCCTTCTTCTCTTCCTCTGTCCCCTCTTCTCCTACAAATCCTCTTCCGCCTACTTCCACCTCTTCCTTCTTCTTCCTCTACTCTTTTCTTAAATTCCCCCTCCTCTTTTTCTAACCTCCTCGGACGCCACGCACAATACAACTTCATATTGTCTGAAAACAGATTAACGCGGTGCTGTAAAGTAAATGGGTTTATGATCATTTGTGCCATGCGAATTATTTATAACGTACCCCCCAAGGATCGTTAGTTTTATTGTGGTAGTTGGAGTTAACATACTTCATATCACATATCAGACTATCACATACGAAACATTTCCATGTTCCTATCTTCTTTGAAGGCATGGTATTCTTTTTCCAACTGTCCCTCATTACATGTAGTTTTATGCTATAGTTATAGTAATGTAGTTTCAACAGAAACCCTCGTTATAACCAATGTCCTTTTAATCTGTATTCCTATGTATTCCTTTTGTAATTCCCTCCCCCTCCTCTTCCTCTCCTCTTTAATACCCTTTTTCTCTCAAGCTATAATATTATTGGGCATTTTCTCACTATCGTTATTTTTTTCCTTCTGTTTAAGTCACGTCCGAGGAAAAAATAATAAAGAGTGAAAAAAGGACCTTAAGAAAAAAAAGAGGTGGTGGTGGTGGTAGTAGTGGTGGCGATGGTGGTGGTGGTGGCGGTGGGGGTGGGCGTGATGGTGGTGGTGGTAGGGATGGTGTGGGTGGGGATACATGATGTTGTTGTGGGGTTGGTGGGTGGTGTGGTAGGTGGCGTTTGTGGTAGGTCTGTGGTATCCTATGGTGGCGTGGTGTGGGCGTGTCCAAAATCCCGCTCCTGCATGTTATAGACAATTAACACTTCTGCATGATCCGATGGTTTGTTTCTCTCTCTCTCTCCTCTCTCATCATCGTCTCTCTCTCAATCATCTCTCTCTCTCTCTCATCTTACTCAATACTCTCTCTCTATTATGCTCTCTCGAATAGCTCGCTCTCTCTCTTTCTTCCCCTCACCATTACGTATCTTACCTGCCTTTCTTTTCCGCCCTTCCATTTCTCCTTCCCCTTCCTTTCATCTCCTTGATTTTTAAAATTATATTCCCTTCTCTTATTATTTTTTTTCTTCAAAAATATGAGAAGAGAAGAATGAAAAAAAATGTTCGTTAGCACTTTCCCTAATACTTCTCTTCCTCTTCTTCCCCTCCTCTTCCTCCTCTTCTTCCCCTCCTCTTCCTCCTCTTCTTCCCCTTCCTCTTCCTCTTCCTCCTCTTCTTCCCCTCCTCTTCCTCTTCCTCCTCTTCCTCCTCCTCCTCCTCCCTCTGACTCCTGAAATCCTTCCTTATTGATTATGTGGTTCAACTTAATCAATATTTTGTCCCGCGAAGACTGACCCAAAACACGATAAGGGGAAAGCTCACACCAAGACCGAGGGAGGGAGGAGAAAGAGGGGAATAGGGAGGGGAAAGAAAAGTAGCGAAAAGGGAAGGAAAGGAATAACATGGTAACTAAAGTATTGGAAAGAGGGAGGGAGGGGAGAAGAGAGGAGGGGGAGAAGAGAGGGGAAGGGTGAATAAAAGGGAAGCGAAAGGGAAAAAGGGAAGGAGAGGAACCACACAGGTATCTAAGGTATTGAAATGAAGTATGAAAAGGGGTAAGGAAGAGGATGAAAGGGATAGAGAAATGGAAATAAGGGGAGTGAAAGGAAGAGGGAAGGGATGGAGGATGTATGGGACAGGAAGGAAGAAGAGAAGAGAAATAGAAGAATAAAAGAGAGACAGATGGAAAGGGTTAATGAATGAGATAAGAGAGAATGAGAATGAAATGAGATAAATGAGAATGAGAGATAGAGAGAGACGTCTTTTTTTATATAGCACTGAGAGTGAAAAAAGGAAGAAAAAAAAATCCTATAAGGTTAAACAACATATTTAAAAACGAAAAATATAAAAAAATGACAATGAAGAAAAGTGAAATAAAGAAAGAAGACAAGAAAAAAACAAGGAAGTAAGATAAAGAAAAGAAGAATGAAGGTAAAGATAGAAAGATCATTAGTTTACATCAAAACAAATCCTGAAGAGAGAGAGAGAGAGAGAGAGAGAGACATCTAGAGAAGAGAGAGAGAAGAGGAAGAGAAGTAGAGGAGAGAGTTTGACTGTCTGTCACATAGTAGGTAGTATAAATGTATACAGCCCCGTTATTTAGTCACCTCTAATTAGTAAAATGAGGGTGAGGGGAATCCTCGAATGAACTACAGAGAGCGACATTGCACAGCACCGACCAGACAGCTTACAGAAAAGAAGAGAGAGAGAGAGAGACGAGAAGAGAAGAAAGAGACTGAAGAGACTAGATAGAGAGTCAGTCAGTCCCTGAAAAGAAGCGAAGACCTGCGACGGCAAAGCTACAACAGTAAGAACACGGTAGGTCCTATTGGAGGAGGAGGAGGAGGAGGAGGAGGAGGAGGAGGAGGAGGAGGCGAGGGGGAGGAGGAGGAGGAATAAAGAGGACGAAAGCTGGAGAGCAAGTTGAGATCGAGAAAGGTAAATGGAAAAGCACTTCTAGAGGGAGGAGGAGGAGGAAGAAGGAAAAAAAAAAGAAGAAAGAGGAGAGGGGGTTAGTTTCCGTTTTTGTATACCTTACTGGAGGAGGAGGAAGAGGAGGAAAAGACGAAGAGGACAAATTATGTTTTTTCTTCCCCCTCCCCCCCTTTTTTTCTTTTATTTTCAATCCGTGAGGCTCTATATAAATGACCGAAAGGAGAAATGAGGGGAACGTATGAGTGAGGGGACGCTGGTCTATTAGAATGGTCAGCATGTCTGGTTAATTGGTCTACGCACTTTAAATTGGTCCCATTGCATTCCTTATTCAGTATTCTTCGGTCTGAGTGTGTCCGTGCTCTTAACAGGCCCACTCTATTGGTCATTTTTTTATGAGGGGTATTTTCGGTCTATGCCCTTATTAAAATATGGTCTCAGTGTAAATATCTTTCTCTTCAAACGGGCAAACCGTCCCATAATATATACTCGGTCTCTAAAATTCATTGTATATAGAGTTTTATATCTTAATTGGTCTTGACTTTTCCTAATGATGTATTTTTATTTATTTATGTATTATTTTTTTTTACATCCAGCATGAAAAGGAGTCTGACCAACGGGTAAAAAAATAAAAAACATAGAAAAGGGAAAAGAAAAAGAAAAGCCTGCTAATTGCCGTTCTTTCAAAGACCCTAACACACACACACACACACACACACACACGCACACACACACGCACACGCACGCACGCACGCACGCACGCACGCACGCACGCACGCACGCACGCACACACACACACACACACACACACACACACACACACTCACACAAAATATATATATAGTTCCAAAAGAGAGTAAGGTCAGTTTAGTGCACGCGAGGCTGAAGTGTGATGTCTAGTTCCAGTATGTCAATGAAAAATGGGTTGAAGAGAGTGTGGGAAATACTGTTTTACTTCTTGCATTAGTGAGTGGGACGAGGAATGAGAGGGAGTAATGAGAGAGTACTATTTTTCTTCTTGCATTAGTGAGTGGGACGAGGAATGAGAGAGTACTGTTTTACTTCTTGCATTAGTGAGTGGGATGAGGAATGAGAGAGTACTGGTTTACTTCTTGCATTAGTGAGTGGAACGAGGAATGAGAGTACTGGTTTACTTCTTGCTTTAGTGAGTGGGACGAGGAATGAGAGGGAGTAATGAGAGAGTACTGTTTTACTTCTTGCATTAGTGAGTGGGACGAGGAATGAGAGGGAGTAATGAGAGAGTACTGTTTTACTGCTTGCATTAGTGAGTGGGACGAGGAATGAGAGGGAGTAATGAGAGAGTACTGTTTTACTTCTTGCATTAGTGAGTGGGACGAGGAGTGAGAGAGTACTGTTTTACTTCTTGCATTAGTGATTGGGACGAGGAATGAGAGGTAGTAATGAGAGAGTACCGGTTTGCTTCTTGCATTAGTGAGTGGGACGAGGAATGAGAGAGTACTGGTTTACTTCTTGCATTAGTGAGTGGGACGAGGAATGAGAGAGTACTGGTTTACTTCCTGCATTAGTGAGTGGGACGAGGAATGAGAGAGTACTGGTTTACTTCCTGCATTAGTGAGTGGGACGAGGAATGAGAGGGAGTAATGAGAGTACGATTTTATTTCTTGCATTAGTGAGTGGGACGAGGAGTGAGAGAGTACTGTTTTACTTCCTGCATTAGTGAGTGGGACGAGGAATGAGAGGGTACTGGCTTACTTCTTGCATTAGTGAGTGGGACGAGGAATGAGAGAGTACTGGTTTATTTCTTGCATTAGTGAGTGGGACGAGGAATGAGAGGGAGTAATGAGAGTACGATTTTATTTCTTGCATTAGTGAGTGGGATGAGGAATGAGGGGGAGTAATGAGAGAGTACTGGTTTACTTCTTGCATTAGTGAGTTGGACGAGGAAGGAGAGGGTACTGGCTTACTTCTTGCATTAGTGCGTGGGACGAGGAATGAGAGGGAGTAATGAGAGTACGATTTTATTTCTTGCATTAGTGAGTGGGACGAGGAGTGAGAGAGTACTGTTTTACTTCTTGCATTAGTGAGTGGGACGAGGAGTGAGAGAGTACTGTTTTACTTCTTGCATTAGTGAGTGGGACGAGGAGGGGAGAAAGTACTTTTTTAAACTTCTGCTTTAGTGATTGGGACGAGGAATGAGAGGTAGTAATGAGAGAGTACCAGTTTACTTCTTGCATTAGTGAGTTGGACGAGAAATGAGAGGGTACTGGCTTACTTCTTGCATTAGTGAGTGGGACGAGGAGTGAGAGAGTACTGTTTTACTTCTTGCATTAGTGAGTGGGACGAGGAATGAGAGGGGTACTGGCTTACTTCTTGCATTAGTGAGTGGGACGAGGAGTGAGAGAGTACTGTTTTACTTCTTGCATTAGTGATTGGGACGAGGAATGAGAGGTAGTAATGAGAGAGTACCAGTTTACTTCTTGTATTAGTGAGTGGGACGAGGAATGAGAGGGTACTGTTTTACTTCTTGCATTAGTGAGTGGGACGAGTAATGAGAGAGTACCAGTTTACTTCTTGCATTAGTGAGTTGGACGAGGAATGAGAGGGTACTGGTTTACTGCTTGCATTAGTGAGTGGGACGAGGAATGAGAGGTAGTTATAGTAGCGTGATGCAGGACCGCTTGGAATGGGGAGGCGCTCTGTTAGCAGTCAAGGTCTTTGCTCTTAATAGAAGGAGAAGGAAGACGAGGAGGAAGGATATAAAGAAAGAAAAGGAAATGCCACTAGCACTTCCTCCTCTTCTCTCATTCCGCTGTTCGTTTTTTTTTTACCATTTTGTTAGCCATATTTTCACAATGTTGGCTATTAATTTCTCTATTTTTGTATCATTCTCATCATTCCTGCTTTTCTATATATCTTCATCTCCCTCTCCTTCCTATATTTTCACCCCTCCCTTCTTTCACCTCTCTCTCTCTCTCTCTCTCTCTCTCTCTCTCTCCTCTCCTCTCTCTCTCTCTCCTCTCTCTCCTTTTCCTCTCTCTCCTCTCTCTCTCTCTCTCTCTCTCTCTCTCTCTCTCTCTCTCTCTCTCTTTTATTTTCATCCTTTCACCATTACGATAAGAGTTAACGAAGACCTAACTCTCCCATTACTCACACCTTTAGTCACACACCTGTCTTCACCCATCACAGGTAATCAGGTGCTTTCTTACCTTTGTCCTTCACCCCAACAACATCAACATCAACAATAACAATAATAACAACAACAACAGTAGGTCGATCTTGTCTGTCTCTGGCGGGAGTGACAACTGTAACTTCATCCACACACTGTTTAGGTGGTGGTGGTGGTGGAGTGGTGGAGTGGTGGGGGAGGGTGGAGTAACATGGGCGTGGGCGCTGCATGGAGGGGAACCAAGGCAGTGGGCTGATATGGGCGGTTTGGGCGTGGCTTGAGATTGAAAGTGAGAGTTTGGAGAGGAGGGAGGGAGTCATTTTAAGGCGTGTGCGTCTGGGGGGGGGGGGGGTAGGAAGAGGAGGAAGGAGAGGAGGGGTATGGGAGGTGGCAATGCAAAGAAAGAAAGAGAGAGAAGGAGGAGGAAGGGGGTGTAGAAAGCAGGCAAGCAGGGAGAAAGGCGTTGTGGGCGTGCATAATGGGCGTGCGGGGGAAATAGCGGCAGCACTCGGGTGGGCGCCTTACCATTCAGGTCGGGGGCTGAAGCACGCATACAGCCAGACCATTAAACCGTGAAGGCTGCACGACGCCACGGCAGACGCACCCTTATGTCCCAACGCCTTAAGGTATGCCCCCCTAGGTCACCTCTTAACGCCCCCTTCCCTTCTCCCGCACCCTCCCGCCGCCTCCTCTCTCCCATTGAAAAGCGTCTACAGGAAAAGGGTTTTATGAAGGAACGTATATATACCAATGGCGTTCCCCGTTTTAATTGTGTCGCAGTTTTTGCAATGTTTGGTAGAATCTGGTGGCGTTAATTTTTCCCGCTTGCCCCCCTTCCCTTACAACCCCTTCCTCTTCTCTTTCTCCTCCTCCTCTTCTTACTCTTCATTCTCAGTCCTTTCTTCTTCCTCCTTCGTGTTTTGCCTCCTCCTCTTCATCGTCTCTTCCATACTTCGAACACTCACACATTCACTCACATTTTGTCCCCTCTCTTCTTCCTCCTCTCCTCTTCCTCCTCACCTCTTCTTCCTCCTCGTTGCTGTTATCCCCGCCCGCCATTACGCTCCGCCAGACTCCTCCTTCTCCTCCTCCTCCTCCTCCTCCTCCTGCCGGCGGCGCTGCAGGATACATTGTGTAGCTCGGTATTCGCCATTTTCAAGTAAAGCGACGATGCCTCTGTGACTGTATCATAGGGAAGGACTACGTATACACACACACACACACACACACACACACACACATACACACACGCACACGCACACCACGCACACGCACGCACGCACGCACGCACGCACGCACGCACGCACGCACGCACGCACGCACGCACCAGCACGCACACACACACACACACACACACACACACATTAAAAGGTAATAACTAAGATATTTTTCTCGATATGTAAAATGGAAAAAAAAATATCAGAAAGAAGATAAACTGACTAGGAAAAAGTCATGAAAAATAACGAGAGAGAGAGAGAGAGAGAGAGA
>JACEEZ010005886.1:209528-214528 GCA_016584305.1 Chionoecetes opilio
TCCCTCATCCCTGCTGCAACATTTTGAAGGTTTCTCCTGCAGGGGTGGACTCTCTCCTCTCTCTCTCTCTCCTCTCCTCTCCTCTCTCTCTCCTCTCTTCTCTCTCTCATCTCTCTCTCTCTCTCTCTCTCTCCTCTCTCTCTCTCTCTCTCCTCTCTCTCTCTCTTCTCTCTCTGTCTTTCTCTCTCTTAAAAAGTGAATTAGAAAAATCTGTCGCTTTAACCCTCCTCCTCCTCCTCCTCCTCCTCCTCCTCCTCCTCCTCCTACCCCGTCCTCCTCCTACCTATTCACCCTATTACGAAACAACAACAATAACACACGCACTCATACACACCCATACTTACACCCACACCCATTTCTTAACAACAAAACCACACCCATATGTCACCCTATACCCACCCCCTTTCCGTCACCCTAACCCTTCACCCTTCCCCTATCCTACCATACCCCAATTTCAACTTACCCATATTCCCACAACAAAATAATGCACCTTAAATACACCCTTTTTTAATTCACTTACACACCCTACCCGTCTGTCTGTCAACCTTGCCCTTAACCTAACTACCCTGCCTTTTCTTACCCTTGCCCTAACTACCCTATATACTGTACGTGTTATGTGAGGACTTGACAGGTTTATCTGCTTATAATAATCGTGGTTTGTGATATATTGTTATTGGAGGAAGGGTGGCGAGGGGAAAGGGGGGGGGGGGAGGGGGAGGTGGTGTGACCCTGTTAATCCTGTGACCTCATCCTTCTTGCTGCCTGTGTTGTCTGTTTGTTGATGGTGGTGACTGATGTGTGTGTGTGTGTGTGTGTGTGTGTCATGTGTGTGTGTGTGTGTGTGTGGGGTTGAAGTTGAGAAGGAAAGGTGGAGGATAGAGGTAGTTGTGGTAGTTATAGTGGTAGTGGTGGTAGTGATAGTGGTAGTGATGATGGTGGTAAATGGTAGGGTAGAGAGAAGGTGAAGATAATAATATACATACATCATCACCACCAACCACCACCACCACCACCACCACTCTCGCCTCTTTATGACTTCTCGTATATCTACATGGCACTAACCTTTTTACAGCATGTGTCAGATGCATTGTGGGGGCCAACAGTGCCACCCACGACGTCCCCCCACCTTCCCCTCCCCCAACACCCCCTCCCCACCTCCACCACCACCACTGCCGTCACCACCTAAGCAGTTAATAGCCAGCCATCTTTTCTTATTGAGGAACTACGTCTATTAATATTACACTTGGCACCTTTCAATGTGTGTGTGTGTGTGTGTGTGTGTGTGGATGTGAAGTTCAGGTTTTGCTGATGTGTTGTGGTGGTGATGGTGGGGATGAAGGGAAGAGGGAGGGGGGGAGGGGGGTTTAATTTGTGGTGGTGGTAGAAGGGAAAGGAAATAGATTTGAATGGTGATAGACAGACACACTTCTTCTATCCTATCCTTCTTCTTCTTCTTCCTTCTTTCCTCTTCCTATTTTTTCTTCCTTCCTTTCTTTCCACTTTTTCTTTCACTTTCCTTTTTTCTTTCTAGACAAACTTCTATCCTATCCTTCTTTCTTCCTTCTTTCCTCTTCCTATTTTATTTATTTCCCTTCTCTTTCTTCTCCACTTTCTCACTTCTACCACCACCACCCACACCACCACCACCCACACCACCACCACCACCACCACCACCACCACCACCACCACCACCACCACCACCACCACCACCACCACCACCCACACCACCACCACCACCACCACCCATACCACCACCACCACCAACAACAACAACAGTATCAGCATAATTCGTCTTGCAATATTTTTTCTCCTGTGCTATCATTAAACCTGTCATCTCTCTCACACACACGCACACACACACACACACACACACACACACACACACACACACACACACACACACACACACACATACACACAGACACACAGACACACACACATACACAGTATATCAGGCCGCCCATATCTTAGAGCGTCTCTGGTTTATATTAGGGAAGGTGTGGGCGTGGGGAGGCGTGGGGGGGGAGCAATTTATGAATGAGGGCGTGTAGTGTGGGTTAGCGAGGGGAAGGAAGGGGAGGAGGAGGAGGAGAAGATTTGGTGTCCACAGCTGCAATGAGACAGGTGTGCAAGAGAGAGAGAGAGAGAGAGAGAGAGAGAGAGAGAGAGAGAGAGAGAGAGAGAGCAAAACCCCTTCTCCATCTTAACTCATCTCCGCTCGTAATAGAACTTATCTTCCCATCATTTCCTCCTCCTCCTCCTCCTCCTCCTCCTCCCCTTTCTTCCCCTACTTATACCTTCAGGACGTGGTGGGGAGGAGGGGTTGGGGATTTGGTGGGGAGCCTTTGTGGTGGGGGTGATACAGTGTTTTAGATGAGATGTGGTATGTTGATGGTGGCGGGGAATGTGTTGGGGGTGTGGTAGGGGTTGTGGTGGGGAATGTGGTGGGGATGTGCCAAAAGAAACATCAAAACTGGAGGTCAGGAGCATATAGTGTGGCACCCTGTCTTTCTCTTCCTCCTCCTCCTCGCTAACTATTATTGGCCATACTGAGGGGACACTTCCGTCTCTCCCCTTCCTCTCTCTCTCTCTCTCTCTCTCTCTCTCTCTCTCTCTCTCTCTCCTCTCTCTCTCGTCTCTTCTCTCTCTCTCTCTCTCTCTCTCTCTCTCTCGAACTCCTAATTCATCATTCTTTTTCTCTTCGTCCTCTTCCTCCTCTTCCTCCTCCTCCTCCTCGTGTAAATCAGCCAGCCAGCCATGAAGTTGTGTGCAAACTTGCGAGTTATCAGGAAGAGGAGGAGGAGGAACGGAGAATAACCAGAAGGAATCAGAGAAAAGAAGGAATAAAGAGGAGGTGGAAGAGACAAGCCAAAACAAGTGAACGTGTAGAGATTTAGAAATGATAAGAGGGAAAGAAAAAGGAGGAGGAGGAGAAGGAGGAAGAGGAGGAGGAGGAGGAGAAAAGAATGGGAAATGGAGGAGGATTTGATAATTTAGTAAGTTTGAAATTGCCAAGTTAGAACAGAAGTTGGAAGAGGAGGAGAAGAAATGGAGGAAGATAGGAACGAACGAAGGATAAAGCGAAAGAGAAAAATGATGATAATAATGATGATGATGAGAATTGTGTTTCATTATTCCTCTTCTATTACACTTTTTTTTTTCATTTTCCTTCTTCATTCATTATATTCTCTCCTCTCTCTCTCTTCTCTCCTTCTCTTCCTTCTCTCTCTCTTCTCTCCAATTATCTTCTCTTCCTTCTCTCTCTCTCTTCTCTCCTTCTCTTCCTTCTCTCTCTCTTCTCTCCAATTATCTTCTCTTCCTTCTCCTCTCTCTTCTCTTCCTTCTCTCTCTCTTCTCTCCAATTCTCTTCTCTTCCTTCTCTCTCTCTCTTCTCTCATTCTCTTCCTTCTCTCTCTCTTCTCTCCAATTCTCTCCTTCTCTCTCTCTCTTCTCTCCTTCTCTTCCTTCTCTCTCTCTTCTCTCCAATTCTCTCCTTCTCTCTCTCTCTTCTCTCCTTCTCTTCCTTCTCTCTCTCTTCTCTCCAATTATCTTCCTTCTCTCTCTCTTCTCTCCAATTTCCATCCCTTACTTTTGCTTCTTTTTATCATTCCCTCTTCTTTATATTTTCCCTCTTTATTTTTCTAATCTTTATTTACTTATTTTAAATTTTTAGTGAGTTTTTTTGTCTTTTTATTTATTTCATTTATGTAAATCTTTTTTTTTTTTTACAATTGATTTCTGCTTTGTTTACTATTTCTTTCTTTTTTACTGGTATCATATTTGTCCATCATTTATTTATTTACTTATTATTTACTTACTTTACTTACTTATTTATTTATTTATTATTTACTTACTTACTTTACTTACTTATTTATTTATTATTTACTTACTTACTTTACTTACTTACTTATTTATTTATTATTTACTTACTTACCTACTTTACTTACTTATTTATTTATTTATTTATTATTTACTTACTTACTTTACTTATTTATTTATTTATTTATTATTTACTTACTTACTTTAATTACTTATTTATTTATTTATTTATTATTTACTTACTTTACTTACTTATTTATTTATTTATTATTTACTTACTTACTTTACTTACTTATTTATTTATTTATTTATATTCACCGTTCGTTATGTCTGTTTATTGAATCATTTTCCAATATTTATGTTTACTTTTTTGTTTACCTTTGTCATATAAATCTCTCCTTACCGTTGTTTATTATATATTTTTGTCTGTACTTTTTCAATATTTACCGTTGTTTTGTTAATCTCTCCTTACCTTTTTTTATTATATATCTATGTCTACTTTATATTTACCGTTGTTTTGTTAATAACTGTTGACTAACCGTTATTTTCTCTGTTTACAGGTAAGCGACAACAGGTGTGAGGCATGCAAAGGTAGGCCTCAGATGCTATAAGTGCTAATGAGGGAAGTGCTATAGAGTGCTAAGTATATATAGTGCTAATGATGAAAGAGGGAGAGGGAAGAAAAGGGAGAAGGAGGAAGCGGGAGAGAGGGGAAGGAAAATATGGGAGAGAATCAACACCCACTTGCATATGTGTGTGTGTGTGTGTGTGTGTGTGTGTGTGTGTGTGTGTGTGTGTGTGTGTGTGTGTGTGTGAGGTGCTTGACCCTATTGCGTGTGTTTTTGTGAGTGAGGGAGAGAGGAGAGATGAGTGAGGGGTGGAGGGAGGGAGGGAGGCAGGGAAAGCAAATGGATGGGGATGAGAGACAAGCAAGAGAGAGGGGAAGGGAAACACCTGCATAAACGAGAGAAAGAGAGAGAGAGAGAGAGAGGAGAGAGAGAGAGAGAGAGGAGAGAGAGAGATATCTACATAGTTGCAATTTTCTTTCTCTATAAATTCCGTGTTGAACCATCTCCCCCCCTCTCTCTCACTTTAACACTTTAACACTTTATTATGTTTGCCTTTTTACAGTATTTTATAATGATTGTAACAGGATATGGGGTTGCAAACAGCCCTTAACA
>JACEEZ010005886.1:219528-222028 GCA_016584305.1 Chionoecetes opilio
TTCATAATTTTAACCATCCCATTTTTTGGTTCATAATCTAAACCATCCCCCGATTTTTGGTTCATAATCTTTACCATCTCCCGATTTTTGTTTCATAATTTTAACCATTCCCGATTTTGGGTTCATAATCTTCACCATCTCCCGATTTTTTGTACCTCTTTCATATTTTTTTCCTCAGTATTGCCGTTTATTATTTACGGGGATCCAAAATTGTCCCTCCGTTTGTCTGTATTACATATTTATTATTTTTACTTTTCTTTTACTTAACTTTATTTACTACTAGCCGCAAAGCCGCCCTCCGGGCGGACTTTTTGGCTAGCTCCTGCGGAGGGCTATTGGTGGGCCTTCGGCCCACCACCTGTGTTTGGTGGGCCTTCGGCCGACCAAACACAGACTCTCCAGATAGCCCCTTCTAGCTTTCCTGAAATCATAGATATAGAAATGTATGTATTAACGCCAACTCATTCACATCACCCCCAACCCATTCACTCACCCATTACCCATCACCCCCCACCCATTCACACACCCATTACCCATCACCCCCCACCTATTCCATCACCCATCACCCCCCACCCATCACCCCCCACCCATTCACTCACCCATCACCCAACACCCATTACCCATCATCCCACCCATTCAATCATCCATTACCCATCACCCTACATCAAAGTTTCCTCAATTCTCGCAACCCACTTTTTTTCACAATTCTCGCTAATAGGCTGCTAAAAAAAAAAAAAAAGTGATCGGATCATTCCATAAGTGGGTTTAAAATGTTCCCCTGGTCGACCTGGTTCCAAAACTGTGCCATATGATGGGATTGCGCCACTGGGGGCGGCACTTATCGCGGACACACACATGACACACTTTCGCTTATATTATTATAGATTACATATTATATATTACCTTGACTTGGCGGTGGCGGTGGTGGTTGAAGGTGGTGGTGGTGGTGGTGGTGGTGGTGTGGTGGTGGTAGTGGTGGTGGTGGTGGTGGTGGTGGTGGTGGTGGTGGTGGCGGCGGCGGCGGCGGTTCCCAATCTCGTTACACGCCCGCTTGGATCCCATTCTTGGGCCTCGTTCATCGACAGAGTGATGGGATTTGATCGTGTTATGCGGTGTGTGCGTGTGTGTGTGTGTGTGTTGTGTGTGTGTGTGTGTGTGTGTGTGTGTGTGACAGTCCTTCTGGGTGAGAGAGAGAGAGAGAGATCGGAAGTAAGTTAACAGAATAACCTAATCTAAACTAACCTAAATTTTTTTGTCTTGCTTCTTTCTGATTGCCGGTCGAATCATGGGGAGGGGGTCAAGGTTGGGGGAGGAAGGAGGGGGAGAAGGAGGAGGGGGTTGATGGCGTAGTGAAAAGAATGTAGAATAAGAAAAATTGCAATGGTGGTAGGTGTGGTGACAAGTTAGTGTGGGTGTGGTGGTGGTGGTGGTGGTGGTGGTGGTGGTAGTGGTGGTGGTGATAGTGGTGGTGGTGATAGGTAGTAGGTGTGGTGGTGGTGATAAGTGTGGGTGTGGTGGTAGCGGTGGTAGGTGGGGTGGTGACAAGTGGGTGTGGTAGTTGTAGGTGGGTGTGGTGGTGGTGGTGGTAGTAGGTGTGGTGGTGGTGACAAGTGTGGGTGTGGTGGTGGTGGTGGTGGTGGTAAGGCGAGGCAGCAGTAGTTGATTCTAAGAAGTAAGTGACAAAGACAGGTATTGATTATGTACACAAGTCTGCAGTGTGTGTGTGTTATTCACCGTGGTCTTGTTCACGCGCTGTACTCGCGATTGCTAGCTATCTTAGAGCTCATAGGGACGATCATTGGGTAAGGCTGAGACCACACACACACACACACACACCACACACACACACACACACACACACACACACAGTCACACACACACAGTCACACACACAGTCACACACACAGTCACACACACACAGTCACACACACAGTCACACACACACACACACACACACACCACACACACACACACACACACACACACACACACACGCTATCTCATTGCTCAAAGGGAATAGACACAGAATGGCACGCCGCGTTATCTACTGACCTAGTGTTATTCACCCCAAGGTCGCACTAGAAGGGACCCTGATTCACCCATGGTCTTGTCCACGTGAGTCGGACTCGCGATCGCTAGTTTCACCCTCCCGGTGCCAGCTTAGAGCTCATTATTACCGATCTTTGGGTAATGCTGGGAGCTCACACATCTTCTTGCTCAAGGGGGATAATAACCTCCCGAATTTCTTAGTGGAAAAATCCCCGGGAATGAGCGGGGCTGGGGATCGAACGCCGGACCACAGAATGGTGCCGGACACCCTAACCGACTGAGCCGTCCAGACGGTGTCAGTGTGTGTGTGTGTGTGTGGAGAGGAACGAGAAAGGGAAGTGGAGAAGGGAAAGAGAATGGAGAGGAAAATAGGGAGAGAGGAGAGTGATGGGCAGTGGAGGTGGAGAGGGGGGAGGGGATGAGTTGAGGAGGCAATCAGATGGACTCTCTC